>JASGCC010000428.1:0-119528 GCA_030067915.1 Hydractinia echinata | reverse complement strand
AAAGTGGGCATAAAACAAATGACCATTTAAATAAATTGAATAACAGTTAGCATAATTCACTATTGATATGTTGAAACATATTTAACAAAAAGAAACTTGTGATCAAACGAATTAAAAACCTCAAGTAAAACAAACACATACACATTATTTATAAGATAGAACCTAATTTATAAGAACAGTAAGGCTGATATTAGAAACATTAGGAACATAACAAAATCATGCGAGTCTAGAATAACAATTTTTATTTTTTTCCATCCTGGCTTCCAGTTTTCTTGAAACGATAACATGAGAGTGCCGGCTCGATTCCAGACCTTTACTGTGTTTATTTGAGATATTTTGTGGAAGTAAGAGGTAAGTGTGTTGCGCATAAAGATTTTATCTTGGTTATCTAAGTGTAATCAGACTTTCAGAAGCTTTACTAGCCATTTGAGAGACGGAAACCCTGCCAATTAACGAATTTTTGGTGGAGGGAGTCGCAAAATATACGCAACATGTATCAAGCAATTTATCAGCCTGTATAACCACATAAACTAGTGATGATTGTACCCGTCAAAAGATAAGTAAAGACGTGTTTTAAAAAAGTATCTAGATACAAACACATTTTCTGTGCATAGCACAAGAGCCGCTTCAACATTAAGAGCATTAAGTATAAAGGGATAACAATGAGTGAAATTTGCAGGGTGGTTGGAGGGACCAATTGTAAAACGTTTGCTAGACATTATAATAAAGCAATTGCAAGATAGTTTTCTGAAGGAATCTTAGAATAAGAATATAATTAACTCCAGGAAATTAATGAGGCAACAACAGGGTATATAGGTGTGGTTTTTGACCCCCTTACCACTTTGAAAAAGGTCTGGAATCGAATGCAGTTCTCTCACATGATCTCTAATTTCAATAGCTACAATCCATGATGGAAAATAATCTCAATCAAACATCACCCGGTAAGTGCAATTTTAGAAAGTTATTTTTCTCTTTGTATAAATTAAATAAATTCAACATCATCTATTTCTTCTAATCCTAAAAATATTCATCATCATCTGTCAATCTGACCATATATTTCCTCATTTCTCAGAAGAATAAAAAGAAGAACATTTGAGGCTAATTGTTAAATTTTTTGTAAACCCAGACTTTAATGAAATTTTGACAATCTTATAAAAAAATGTGTATGCAGAAGTAAAACAAAAATTATCTTGAAGACACTGTAATATTATAAGGCCTTGGTACAAGTATAAAACTGGTTGTACCCACCAGATCCGGTTTCATATTCCATGGTGGAATGCTGAAATCAAATTAAAAGTAAGATTTGCGATAATAGTTGTCATTAGCTTAACTGATAACTCATCACTAACGCATTTTCGAAAACCTGATCCAAATGGCAAAAATCCTTTTATTGAACCAATATCACGTAACATTACAACACCTTCATTGTTTTTAAGAAATCTTGATGGTCGAAATTCGAATGGATTGTCCCAAAATTTTGGACTAGTATGAATTGCACTTAAATTAACACAAACACATGTGCCTTTTGGTAACTTGTGACCTTTTAAAGTAACCGACTCATTAGACATATGTACTGATGATAACGGATTTAGTGAACTCAGACGCAAAACTTCAAATACAGCAGCTTTTAAGTAAGGAACACTCATGGCTTCTTCCACTGTTAAGTTTCGAGTCTTTCCATATTTATCATCCAACTCATTTTGCACTTTGGCTTGGATTTCTGGCCACACCACAAAGTATAGCAAGATCCACTTTAAGGCAGCTGCAAGATTTTCAACTCCCACAATAAATAAATCAGAACACAAAATTTCAGCATCTTCTATTTGTTGTTCATTGGCTTCTTCCATAAAAGCTCTTGAAATTTTTCTAATCATTGCATCGCTATCACCAAACTTTCTTGAGTTTTGAAATAGACTTTTTAATCTGTGTTCTCTATTTTGCATAAATTTTTGATAATCCCGATATCTTTGCATACTAAGCAGTCGCAGCCAAGGCAACATTTTGGTGGTGTTTGACAGCGTAACAAAATCATGATGGCCAGGTAAATTTAATTCGCTGAATAAGATATCTGTCTCCATTCCATATACTACTCTAGCTAACAAATCAATTGCAAACTTTTCGATCATCTCAGAAGGATCGAACTCTTTCGCAGCAGTCTGTGACATTAACAAATCTGTTAATTGCCTAATTTCAATTTCTAAACATGTGTTAAGATAGAGTTTATCCGCATTGCAAACATCTTTGCAGATGGCCTGCTTGTTTACAAAGCTTGGGCAATAATCCATAAAGGGAAATCGCTTTCGATTTCTTGTAAGTAAAGAACTCATAAAATCTGGTCGTGACGAAAACTTTAAACCATTTTTACTCAATACTTCTTGTGCTAAGTTATAATCATTCACAATCACTATTGGTTTTCGACCAAGCCATATTGTAAATATTGAACCATAGACAGTTGCTAAGTTGTTCAATGTCTGAAGTGCTCTTTTCCTCAATATCAGCAAATTTCCAAATATTGGAAGTGGCATGGGTCCATGAGGCAGGTTCCGTTGTCGATAAAATGATTTTATAAGCCATCCAATGAAGAGTAATGTAGCAATTATAAATCCATTCCAGAAACTAATCATTTTGTCTATATTAATGAATATAAAATAAATTATTAAAGTAAATTATCTATTATTTGCGTCACAAGGCTTGGGTAAACCTGGGGCTATGGTAACATTTACTCGTCCATATAAAAGCGCCGCCAAGGGGAAATAAGTGCAAGAGTTATAACCACTAAGAAAAATATTTTTGAGGTGCAGCCTGGGATTTCTTAATTTTAAAGAGATATATTTTGAATATTTATAGTCACAGTCCTGTTTTATACCCTTAAATTTATTTTGAGGAAGATTTCTGTTAGGCAATTCATAGTTAATCTTGCGTTCATTATCAATCGCTGCATTTACATTTTCAAACAAAAAATCCCGCACTTTTGTTGCCTCTTTGTGAAAAAAAATCTATTTTTAGATGTGTATATCTTCATCTTCCATCAAGGAAAAAATACTCAGTCTTACCAGGAGTAAATGTCCCAGCGTACTGTAAACTGCATGGCCAGGACCGCACGCCACAATAATTTCTATAGCCTGCTGCCAATTTAATTTTTCATTGTCTCAATACTTTGAGAGTTGCAGTTGACAATACCTATTATCGCAGTATCATGCATTTTCTAAAAAATGTATATACTCTTTACAACCAATGCGTACAACAAAAATTAAAAAACAAACTTGATTGCATATACCAAATTGGCACTCAGAAGAAACTACTTTTTCTCTCCCAATATCAACGATAGGTTTTCACAAATATCCAAAACATAAACCTTCATAAACTTACTTTATACTGTCTTACTTTTTGTGAAATTTCTGGTATACGCAAATATCTGACATTAAAAAGCACATCATGAAATTATATATCATTATATCATCACCGCAAAAAAAAAAGAAGGAATCGTATTTTCAAGAAAACATTTTTGAAAGAATATTCAATGATGTGCATTCAAACTTTACAAAAGCAGATATTATATTAGTTATTATAAAGGTGAAATGATTAACCTAAATTCTTTTGCCAAAACGATACTCGTTTGCTCGTCCCAGGCCTCTTAATTTTTGCTGATGACACAATAACTTGGGATTTAAAATTTAATAATAATTTTCAGCTGACATCTAGCTTTCTGTAATATCATAACAATAAAACCTCACAGAAATCATTCACAGTACTTAAAATAATAACATAAAAATAGAAATAAATACAACAAGGAGAGCTCAGTTCAAGTGTAAAATTCTACATGTTCTGCTCAATCAAAATCTGAGGATACGGCAGTACAGCCGGTATCCAAACTTTGAGAGCTGATAATGAATTCAGCACTATTTTTCATCATAGCTCAAATTCGCTTACTCTGGCTTGTGTTACTTGCGTCATCGTAGCTTGGACAGCCACTCAGAAATGACTAAGCTGCATGTCATTGACCTAAAAAAAATTATGTTACAATGTTAAACAAAGTTAAAGTTACACAGAGCAGTACTCTAATTTTAATAGCAACTTCAGAGTTTAACTAATTTTGTTGTTTATAGAACTTTCGTGAATGCTATTTGTTATTTGAATGTTGATTTTCTGGCACAAGCAAATTGCAAAAATTTCACTGCCGTTGAAAATGATTACATGGTCATTTCTTTATAGAGCATGGAAAGTTTGGACACTGATAGAGGCAGTTGACTTTATAAACTTAAAATTGGATGTTTCCATAGATTTTGATGCTAAATGCAAATATAGCATATATACCGTCCTTATGTGATTATCTAAACAAACAGCTCTAGTGCCGATCTGGCAACTTCGCTTGTCACATAACTTCGACATAACTCTGACTGATAGATGTTGTAGAGAGTTCGCTTCCAATGCTGCAGGCTGAGTCATGCCAGAGAATGTAAAAGTGTGAATCCATCCTTTCTGATTAGCATTCAGCATGAGAATAGCATTGATATTTTACGTGGTTGTTGGCGCCGTAGTTTAGTGGTTATCACTCTCGTACTTTGTGCGGGAGACCGGGGTTCGATTCCCCTCGGCGGCGATTCAATATGGCAATTGAATATTACCATAGCCCCGGGTTAACCAAGCCATGTGAGGAAAATTGGGGAGAGGGAAATTGGGGCGCACTGTGTGGGCTGTTGGATGTTGCAGGGAGTTGTCTGGCAGAGCGCTGACCCTAATTGAGTTTGCGTAGCTCAAAAGGAGCATTGAATACTCCAGGACTCCCCATCAAAGCCATGGCCCCTCCTGAAAATAATAGACAGGGTAGATTTTTGCACTTAAGATATTTTTTGTGCAGATTATCTCGTTTTCTGATAGACGTTAATATCCCATTAGTCATCCAATTTTTACTACTAAAGCCCTTGGAATGGGGTTTAGAATTTTTGTTTACTGGGACATGTTTATATGTGAGATCTTGCAGTTGGTGGATTAACAGATGCATGGATTTATTAACATTCTGATTGTCTAGTTCAAGTGTAACCTTCCAGTCAATGCTTATTGCTTCACTGACAATAGCTTCCTTGTTCAGTTTATTGATGTTGAATTTTGGAGCAGACTTTTTAGAATTTGATGGCTGATTAGTTTGAAAAGAAGATATTTGCATGTGATCAGAGATAAAATAAGTTAGGTTTCCAGAGAAAGATAAAAGTTTTCCTAATTTTTCTAGCATTTTTTAAGAGCAGTGGTCATCCTGGCTTGTAAGGAATAGATAAAGGTAGAAAAACAACTGCAACAAAGTAACAAAGGTCCCTTACCATCATGAGGTGGTCATTTTGCCGCCATCATCAGGTCTCGAATGAGCGATCCTTGTTGGGGCCGTCTATCTTCACTACGTGTGGATATGGCACGTGTAAACGCTTTTTAAAGAGGCTGCGAAACGGCTGTTGGTTTTCAACTATAGTGACTTACACGAAAATCGAGCTAATGTTGGCAGTGGAAAAGTTTATGATCACTACTACTGATAACAAAAACAACAACTTAAATCATCTTAATATTGGGCATCTAAATATAATTAAAAATGACAGAAAAGTTCTCCACATTGGATATCCATGATTTATTCGATATAAGTACTTACCTTGCTTTTAACTGAAAACTTTCTAATATAATAAACTTCAAACCTTTCGAACTAGCTAGTTAGCTAAATCGTTCGAAATTTTTACATAGAAACAGTTTATTGTACATAAAGTCTAAACAACAATCTAAACAACAACAATAACTTCTTAAAGCAAGTAACGTAGCATTTTTTTAACAATTACACCTCCTCGATTTACTGATATTTAATATTTTTTACAGACCGTAGCTTATTATACGCCAAAAAGATTACTAAAGGAAAATTTTTCTTAAAAAGTAGCAAATTCATCATAAAAATTAATTATTCATAAACAGGTTGTCTACACGTCTGTATGGTTCTAAAGTGTGTATAATTTCTTGCACCTTGACCTTTTGAGTGATCCGTTGTTGACACCCGCCATTCTTCGGAAATTACTTATTGGGATTGAGATTATCGAATCCTTTCATAGCCCCTTGTCTAAAAACTATTATCATAAGATTTTATTGTGATATTTTTTCAGCGTTGTTTTGTGACAAAATAAGTTAGCACTTTTATGTATTACATTTCTTTGAGGAGTCTTTGTAGTTTAAAGTTACTGTAAAATATATTCTTCTTTCAGCCCGCTTTAACTGGACAAGATCACTTCATGAGTAGTCCCAAAGTGTACTTTGAGTACAGTTTATCTGAGTATCCTGGCTATATTTAGACCGAGAATTCAGTTACAAATAATTGCGTTTATATGAGAAAAGATATTTTACTGCCTACCGAAAAGTTGATTGACCTGGAAACAATCATCTAATCAGAGCAGCAACCATTTAAAGACAATTAGTTTTTATAACAGCAAGAGACTCATATTTAGCTTCTAAATTAAAAACAAAACGAGTTTGAAAAGTGAACACCGTAGCAACTTTATCAGTGATAATGATTTACATATTCTGCTTTGTACAGAGGTGCAAATCAAGCCGATGAAATCCAACTTGTACACATATTAAGGATAGGTCAGCGAACAGATTTGGAATGACAGAGGTATCAGCAAAGTGTGACCAACAGAAGAAACAACTAGCTATTGTTGTTACTCAAAGCAAAAGACCAACCTCTGTCGAAACTTGCTGAATAAAATACAATTTGATTGTTTTTATTGACCGCATAAGGTGCGTTAGGCAGCAACTTTCTCAAGAAATCGTGATTTAGATGCGTTGTTGTCAGGAATTCATGGGATATTCCGACGGGAGCTGTGTACTATGAAAAATACCACCATCCTTATACCTGTGAATCTTGAAGCCACACCAAAGTTTCTTAAAGAAAGTTCAGTTTAGTGCTATTGAAGTAGAACTTGACAGACTTGACAGAATGAAGTATATAAATATGTTGCCTATTTATCACCTATCGTATCAATCGCAAAGGAAGACGGCATCGTCAGCAATTGTGGCGACAGTTACCCAGTGCCAAAGACCAACAATGTTGTAAAACTATTCTGTAAATTGGACCTCGTTGATCTCAGCCATACCCATCAACAACTTCCTTCAGATGAATAATGAAGGAAATGTTTAACCGTAGACATACATAAAGGGTTGTTGCTACACCACTGAAATATGGCCTGCATTCAGCCTCAGGAATATTTCAACGGGAAATGGAAAAAGGTTGACTCACAGTCCACGTCTTACAGTTGACGACATTTTAACTGCCAGGAGAGACCGTCTAGATACGTTATCAAATCTTGAAAAAACTCGCAAAGTGATTAAGACTGTGGTTTACGATTTTAAGAAGTTAAAATGTTCGTTCATGGTCGGCCAAGTAGTTTTCTTAGGATGTTTGATCAACAATAAAGAAGTAACACCAGTGAAATCGAAGCTAGATCTAATTTTGCAACTGCCTTTGCCTAGCAATATCACAAAGTTAAAGTCGTTTTAAGATATGCTGAATTACTATCATCGCCGTTTGCCAAACTTGGCTGAGCTATTTGAACAATTGCATTACTTGCTGCGGAAAGAAACAAACAAAATATTATAACAGCTAAGAACAAAGAATGTTCTTCACAGTCTAATACATGATAACCCAGTAAAGGCAGTGTCAGTGTCTTTTGATGCTTCAAAATATATGGGATCAGTGTCTGACGACACTGAGAGGCCTATAGCATATGCCTCCTGGACCCCTTCATCAGTTGAATTCAAGTACTCGCAATTAGAAAAACAAGGAGTTAGCATTGTCGTTTGCCGTCAGTATCTATATGGCTGTAGTTTTGTGATATTCACTGATTGGAGCTGATGAAGCTGTACATAGCTTGACCGCTTCGAGGATGCCATGATAAGCTATCCTGGTGTCCATTTATGAGTTAAAGTATTGTAAGTGTGGGTCGAATGCAAATGCTGAAGAGTCATTTGTTATTGCTAACTGAATAATCGCCTTGTTCAGGAGAAAAAGTGACGACGATTGAGTTACACGATCACCAGTTATATGTGTTGAAATTTGAGTGCAAACAAGGAGATATTATATACTAGCACGAGTAGTAAATTTTGTTTGTAATGGACCGTGAAGATATGCTACTGGACGACTCAATGAAGCGATATAAGAGCCGTCACAACAAGTGAAGATGGGTGTGTGGTATGGGGAAGCAGAGTAAACATACCACTGGTCTTGCAAAACACTGTCTTGGAAAATTTGCATACTGCTCGTCCAGGCATAAGCCCCGAGAAGGCACTAACCTTCAGTTATATCTATTGGCCGAACATGGCTCGAATCATTGAAGAAATGGTGCACAAATGAAAACCATGCCGAGAAAACCACAATATGCCTATAAAAGCTCCTCAACATCGTTGGGAGATCATCGGCAATTTTTCGACGCGACTCCAACTAGATTTTGTCGGTTTCTAGGCAATATATCCCTGGTAGTGAACTCCTATTCCAAGTGGATCGAAACATACCCAATAACCCCCAAAAAGTTTGGTATTGCAGCAACAACTCAGTGCATCACGTTTCCTGTACACGGACCTCAAATGTGAAGCAGCGACAATGGTCTGAGCTTTACATGTGTGGAGTTCAAAGTATTTATAAACAAAAATGACATATGTCACATCATCTGTGCACCATAATATCAACCGTCCACTAACAGCAATGCAGAGAAAGTCGCTTAGACATTTAAAAAAGCAATGAAGAAGATGGAAATGATGACCAGCAACCACATTCCCAAGCATTTTCCTTTTTTGATGGTCGCTGTAATAACTGCTCAGGGGAGACACCCTTGGGACAAGGATGGTTGATTAGCAAATCTACCATACGCACGTTTGATGCCGGAGATGAAGTGTGGATGAGGATTTATAATCAGGAATGAAGATAGGTTCCAGGTATTGTCGAGACAAAATCAGACCTCTAACCTGTCATATGTGAGGTCAGCCGATATGTTCTATTGACGTTACATCGATCAATTAAGACAAGAGCTAACAGTTACATAGCCATCCCTGATTCCCCAAACTTAGCACACTAGATCGTGAAATAGTCACACCAACTATGCCACAGTCTGAATCGTTACGTTCTGTTCTAATTTGCGAAATCGTATTCAGTACAAAACTATCAAATTTTGCCTTTTCCGTATACTCCTTCGTCATCTTGTTCACACAATCCGCAGGAATGTGTGTTTGGTTTAGCCTTTCTTCGTCTCGGAATAAAAAATGAACACATTGGTGAATATTTTACGCGGAGCCAATTCATGTGCGAGATTACATGAGAAACTAGCCGAGGCGGTAAAAATTTTATTTATAAAGCGGGTTGACATTGATTTTTAAAAGAATGTCTTAAGTTCTAGTGCTCATAATGTTGTATTTATTATAGTGTAGTTAAGTCTAGCTTAAGATAAACGTATTTCATATTCCTGTACAAGTTACCGACTCACACCTTAGGTGGCTAGTGTTTGGAAACGAAACTTCAGGAACGAAAAGTTGTTTAATGGCGCGCCGTTTATTCATTTTTGTGCAAAAGGCGCATATTTCGCTTTCCGTACAAAAGTTTGACTGATTTTTTCTGCCATTATGAGTCTTATCCCACATGTGTTGGATGTTGGATGGTTACTGGTTACTTGTCGTGGATTTTAATGTATGTATTTAGTCCTTATCTTAGTCTTTCAACTATGGTTTTACATTGATTTAATATCATTTTGGAGCTTAAAACATATTGATTGCATCAATTATAAGGAACTTATAGCTAGCTTAGCTAAATTAGGTGCATTTTGGAAATTCATTCTGCAGACTTTGATTCTATTTTTTTTCCATTTTATTCTATTTCTAAAGTTTTTACCAGTGTTGCTAATGATTTTGTATCTCCATTATGATGATACGATCATCTTGAAATTTGTCATTTCAGATGATTCTTCACCCAAAAGTCTTGACATCAATCAAATATAATTGTAAACACAAGGTTTCACTTTATTATAGACAACAACATCATTGGTTACATCACAAATTTATCGCCAATGAAGTCCAGAATTTTGCATTTGTTATGTTGTTGAGATTTTTCAAATCGAAGAGAAATAAGCTGCGTAGGAGCTTTTATATTATTTAGTATGTATATGTAGAGCCTAGCGTATCTCACATTGGAAAAAAAAACACATCACAGAATTAAGACGTAAATCACGAAATTAGGACGTTTTAGCTAATTCATCTTTTGTTCAACCGGGAAAAATTTCCACTTTGTTTACCTGCATTTTTGCAAAGTTATTTTATGGAATAAAAACCACGAGGGTGCCGATAAGCCGCATACACGTGAAAAGTGCGGGTTTTTCTGGCGAGTTCGGCGTTTTGAAAAAAAATCAGGTATTCGCTGAAAAAACACATAGAACCGAACAATGCCCGAACAAAAAAAAAAGATTCACCACAAAAACACTCAATGATTCACCACAAATTATTTAAAAAAGTATAAAAATTAAAATGAACTAACTATGTGGTAGCGAAGTGCTTAAGGATACGGTAACCCCCTGAGACACATACTCAGTATATTTAAATTATCTCCTCTGCTCGCTATATTAACCCTAACAAATATATATATTCTGAAAGCCAAATAAATTATCTCTAGAGTGATGATAAAATATTTCCATAAAAAAAATCCAAAAAGGAGAAAAAAAATTATATTCACCCTTCCAGTCCATTTTGTCGAACACTCCCCTCAGTAAAATTTTTGTTCGTTGAAAAAAATATGATTTGGAAGCTCTTATTCAGCTCTAAAAAACTTTGCTTTTTTTACTCAAAACAACACGTGGTTCCGAAAATACAATAGCTGTTTTATAACTGATTTATCTATTTTTAAGCATGATAGATCGATAACTCGATATTTCCTCACTTTCTGCGTTAGAAAAAGCAAAGTTCTGTAGCCAAAGATATAATTATCGCAACAAACTTGTTTTCGTACAATTTCGACAAGATGGAGGGGAGTGTTCGACAAAAATATATACCGTTACGACTGAAAATTTTATTTCGAGAAAAAGCAAATCAAAGATCTTTGCTTTTACATGCAAAAATCATGAGGAAGAAATGTTACACCCACTTAAACGTTATGAATAATTAATAACTCATGAATATTTTATTTAATATTAAAGGTAAAGTATTTTCGCAGAACTTTGGGTCTTGTTATTGTTAAACAGACAACAGGATAACATAACATAACAAGATAAAAACGAAAAAAATAAATAAATAAATTAAAAAGGCATAGATAATTACCGTGGCTGATTACAACGTTTTGTTTTCATTTAAAATAGGCGCACTGTAGAAGACGCGGCCGCGTGAAATTATGTGCGACCGCGTTTTAAAAAGCGCGGCCGCGTCTTTATAGCAGCGGCCGCGTCTTTCACCGCCAGTTTTACCGCCAGTTTTCAAATCTGGTCTGCATAATGTGGCAGTTAAAACAGGTACTAAAATACGCGGCCGCGCTCTTTGCCACTGATTTTGCCGCTAATTTTAAGGTAAAACAAGCGGTAAATGACGCGGCCGCGCGTTTCTTTCCTCAGAAGATTTTCGAAAAACAGCGGCATGTGGCCAAGGGCGCAGTGTTCTGGTCTGCAAATTAGAGCCTCGAACACTAGAACTGAATTCTTAGAAAGTTACTTCTTAGAACTCACAGAGAATGGCAGCTGCAGCTGGAAGCTTTGAAAAGGTAAACAAGCAATTAGCTTATTTCGCTTTATTTATTGCAAATCGACGAAGATAGTAGGCAAAGAAACACACTGACCTAAGGAAATCTTTTACATCACACAAGTCAGTTTTGATAATAGCTATATGTTTTGTTTAGGTGAAAACTTTCCTTGAGTCCAGAGGTATAGAGTATTTGTTGAATTCATTCATCCTTAACAAAAATGAAACCATCAATACCACCGTGTATTGCCAATCCCCATCTTTTTAATTTGTCATTTCCATCTATATGATATATGTCACAAGGACCTTTGGTATCATATATACGTCGTGTAATCACTTTTCCAAGCCTTTTTTCTACTCCTGACGGATCCACCTCCTTCAATATAGTTCGCACAGTCTCCTTAGCAACAATCACATCATACTTCAATGCTATCAATTCTGTCATTTGCCGGTAACCGAAACTTGAAGATGACACTTGCAACTCATTCTTAATAATATCTACCAGGATACTGCGAGAAACATTGCTAGTTCGACGTAAGCCCAATCTTGTGCATATTGATTGAAACTTTCTCATAGATAATGACTTGTGATGACGTTTGTTAATCACCATACATATTTCCAAATACTTCAACTTGGGTCTTAAGCTATGATGATACGCCAATAAATCTTCCAATGACACATCGACACCGACTGGCATAGCATCCATCTTGCACACTACGAGTAAACACGTTTTCGCCATTGAACGGCGGTAACTCTCAGGACCACATCGAATCACATCTCAAGGAAAACTGCGCGGCCGCGTCATTTACCGCCTGTTTTACCTTGAAATTAGCGGCAAAGTCAGCGGCAAAAAGCGCGGCCGCGTATTTTAGCATATGTTTTAAGTTTGACATTCTGCAGACCAGATTTAGAAACTGGCGGTAAGACTGGCGGTAAAACACGCGGCCGCTCCTAAAAACACGCGGCCGCGCATAATTAATTAATTAACCGCGCGGCCGTGTCTTTATACTGTGCGCCTATATTAAATGAAAACAAAACGTTGTAATCAGCCACGGTAGATAATAACTAATAATAAATTTGTATATAGATTATTAAAGTGTGAACGTTTCCTATGTTATATGTAGAGATGCAATTTTTTATTCGTTCTGCATAACTCTTTTTAATTATCATACAGATTAAATATATTCAAGGAATTTTAAACTTTGAGCACACTATTGCAAACACTAAAAGATAAAATAGAGTTTTCCTCATTTTATCCCTCTTAACAATAAATATTTTTGATTCTTTTTTTAAAAATATCAGAAAAATATGCCAAAGAATCAAAATTAAAAAAAATAATTTTTTTTGAAAAAATGACCCTAAAGGGGGTTACCGTATCCTTAAAAGAACTGTTTTTGATGGTTTTTAATAAGATTTACTTGATAAATAACTTATACATAAACTTTATTAACTCCTTTCTCTTCAAGCGCATGCTTTCAACTGTCGTCCGCCATGTTTATGTTACAAGGAGTTGCATTTCGGGAATGCTCCGGGCGAGTTCGGGCGTGTTCGGGAAAGTGCGGGCGGTTTTGGCGGACAACCGTCAATTTAATTCGAAAAGTCGCCCGAGCTCGCCCTTATATATGCGGCGTTTGCGGCTTATCGGCACCCTCGTTAAAAACCATGAAGTTATGTGGCGAGATGAGTCACCAGATCATCGCTGGAGTAATAAAAGGATGGTAAAGGACATATATTTTTTTCAGTTTCAAAAAATGCAATAAGTATAAGAAAGAAAAACAATGTGGTTGCCTAATATATTTTATGTACATATATTAATTATTTACATAATATTGTTATAGAGATTTATGAGAATAGCTGTCATCTCCATTTTCTCAGTTTTAACGTTTATTGTTGTATTAAATAACACAATTTTTTAGGATTGAAGTCCGAAGTACCTGTACTTTTTTTCCTGATGTTACTTCTATTCCGATATGTTTGTGAAGATTTTTGAGAATCACATCCAAGCTGCTACTTTTTATAAATTCCTTGCCTTTCATAAGTGATATTTTTTTCTCATTTGCAAATTTGTTATTTAAAATTGCAGTAATACGATGTGCTGATGGTACAAACAGGACTTGTCTATTGGGTTTTACAGGAACCAATTTTTCGCATACTCAGTGTTGTATCTTTGTTTTTATTATATATATACTTATATATATAGTTAATTGTGTATTCTTTTGTTATTCATGGTTTTTGAAAACAATTTATTAAAAGAAAATAAATAAAAAATATTACTGATATTTTTTTATAGTAAAAGTTCTTTATATACAATGTTTTTTTAATCGATATCACCCTCTATATGCAAGTACTGCTGCTACCCCTTAGAACATTTCCACAAAAGCGTAGATAGTTGAAAACATTCTTGTTTCAACTGACGGAAGGTCAGAATAGCCTTCTGGCAGTTGTGAGTGTTTAAGCCGTCCCACTTTCTTGCATAGGCAGATTTTAACCATGTTCTAATTGATTTATTAGGATTAGATTGTGTGTTCAAACCGACAGGTTTTCTTGTTGTTTTTAATTTCCGCCGGCGAAGGCGGAATCTTTAAAATCGCCTGGGGAGATAAAGAGATAGATAGAGACAGCCCATAGCCCGGACGCTGCTAAAGTTTGTGCCCAGGCTAAAACCTCGGAAAATTTCTATTTTCTCGAAAGCCAATGAAGATGCTTCATTTTTATCTTTGTCAATTTAATGACCAATCTTCTGATAAGAAATCTCAATCCATCAAAAGCTACCCAGAAATCAGATGTTCCAACCAAACTGATAAAAGAAAATGAAGATATATTTTCAGAATATTTGACAAGATGCTTTAATAACACGGTGGATATCGCTAAGTTTCCTAATGAGTTTAAGTTAGCAAAGGCTCAAAGCACGAAAAAGAAAACTTTAGGCCAGTAAGTGTGCTTCCAAATATCTCTAAATTATTTGAGAAGTGTCTTTATAATCAAATGTCTACGTTTTTTGACAACATTTTGTCTAAATTTCAATATGGTTTCAGAAAAGGCTATAGTGCCCAGCAATGCCTCCTTGCTCGAGAAATGGAAAAAGGCTGCTGACAAAGGAGATCACTTCGGAGCTTTGCTTACTGACTTATCAAAGGCTTTTGATTGTCTCTCACACGAACTTTTGGTTGCTAAATTAAATGCCTATGGATTTAGTCTACCATCCGTAAGACTTATCCATGACTATTTATCAAATCGTAAATAGAGAACGGGGGCTAATTCGACTTTCAGTTCTTGAAATAATTGAAATAATTTTCGGCGTACCACAGAGTTCCATATTGGGACTTTTGTTATTTAACATCTTTTTGTGCGATATGTTTTTTATTATTAGTGACACTGATTTTGCGAGTTATGCAGACGATAATACCCCGTATACAACTGCTGAAACTATCGATTCTGTGCTAGCTTCACTAGACAAAACGTCAAAAGCTCTTTTTCAGTGGTTTAGCAACAACGAAATGAAGGCGAACCCAAATAAAAGCCGTCTTTTACTCGGGAGTAAAGAAACAACTGTTATGACTGTCGATAATACTCTCGTTGAAAGTAGTCAATCTGAGAGACTACTTGGAATTAATTTAGATACGAATTTATCTTTTAATTTGCATTTAGAAGAAATGTGCAAAAAAGCTTCTCAAAAACTGAACCCAATTGCAAGGATAATACCTGTAATGAGTGTTGAAAAAAAGAAGAACACTCGTAAATGCTTTCTTTAAGTACTTGTTCAACTACTGTCCACTAGTGTGGATGTGTTGTAATAGAAGCTATAATAATCGAATAAATCGACTACATGAACTTTCCCTTCGCACGGTGCACAATGATAAGGAGTCATCCTTTAGTGAATTGCTCATAAAAGACAGATCTGTCTCTATCCATGTTAGGAACATCCAGGCTCTAATGGTCGAACTATATAAAGTGAAAAATAATTTGGCACCAGTTCTCGTAAGTCAAGTCTTTGAATTAAGATCTGCATCGGCCTATAATTTTCGAACAGTTAGCGAATTTAAAATTCCAAGGGTCCGAACATCAAAATTTGGAACGGAAAGTTTAAGCTTTCTTGGTCCAAAACTTTGGGAAACGGTCCCCTCTTCAATTCGCGAGTTAGAAACTCTTGAAATTTCAGAAAGAATATTAAAAAATGGACTCCAAATAACTGCCCTTGTCGATTATGTAGAAACTACGTAGAGGGTGTTGGTTTCCTTTAATTTGTTCTGTTTGGATTACGAAACTGAGTCGCTCATTCTGTTTTTGTTTCTTAGTATTTAAACCAGAGTGGAAAAAACAGAAAACAAAAAAAAACAAGAAGCCCTGCGGCTTTAAGATTTCCGTCATTAGCCTGAAAGATTTTGAAATTTAAAGTAGACCTTGAAAACGGAGAATTATGGGGTAAACAAATCACGAGTATCACGATTCTCAACTATTTTTGTAACTAACCTGCAATGTTAAAATACAACTCAATAAATAAAAAATAAAAATTTTACATAGCTATATGAAGTATTCTAAAATAACAGTTAAAACTTTAACTGGATATTTTTAAAAGTGATCAGGAAAATTCTGGAAATTCCAGAATACAAATCTTGCTATGTAGAAACTTGACGATTCGAATATAATAACTATAATAAGCTCAATTTGAATGATGAAGTAGTTCATTGTTTATTAATTCAGCAATAAATACATATTAGCATTTCAGTATTTAGGCCTTCAAAATTTACTCTCTTGTTGAAAATTTTTTGAAAATGCTGATGGTGCATGGTTTGATAACAGCTGATCTGAAAAAGAAAGTACGTTTTAAAAATAAGAAACAAGAATACAATTTTACCATAAACTGCATTAAAACCAGGTTGTTTAAATATTGTCTCTTTTTTAACCTCTCTTTGCCTCTTTGATTTAAAAAGGGAATTTAATACAAAGATACAAATCCATGCGATGTGATGCACAGGTATATTTCGTGAGATTTTTAAAAATCAAGTCATTTCTAAGAAATCTTAGAAAAATATTTTGTGATACTTTGGGTTGATCTCAAGAAAGATTTTCAAGCAAATTAGGCACAAGGAGAACTGATAATTAGCCAGTAACAGAATAGTTAGCCGTTTTCAATGGCGCCATAGCCTGGTGGTTATAACTCTGGCACTTTGTGCGGGAGAACGGGGTTCGATTCCCCTTGGCGGCAATTCAATATTGGGGAGTGAATGCTACCATAGCCCCGGACTAGGACTCCCTATCTAAGCTATGACCTTTCCTGGAAATAATAGACAGGATTTGTAAGGCTAGCCATATAAAATATACAGACATTCTATTTATCTATGCAGAATAATTATATATACGGTGCGTACAGTATAATTAGCCGCTTATACAGCTACTTATACGATGTATATCTTTTTACTTAAATTTTCACTTTTCTTCGTTATCGATCTCCCCATAGCCATCTATATTTATATAGATCAACATAAAGTTGTGCTTCAATTAAAACCAAGAAAAAGAACAAGAAACGATTTTGCAAAAAATATATAATTTTACTGTAGCTAGCAGTACATATGTCGTCTATATTATTAAACAACAAAACTATTCTGATTTCAAGAAAAAACATGGAAAAGACGCAGTTAGCTGTAAAGAACACAAAGAAGCTTTTAACAGCTAATTATACTAGGCGTAGCATCTAATTATCCTGCATCGGCTAACTCAACCTCGTTCCCAGGGCTTTTTGTCTCTCATCGGCGCTGCGCTTATTGATAGGTCTGACGAAAAAGGCCCTGGAGGAGGCTGGTTTTATTCCGAGCCGTGATTGGTCGAGACTTTTCATCTAATTATGCGTAAGATAATACGTCACTCGGTCCGTGAAATATCGACGCTTAAAATTAACTGTAAATAAAAAAGATGGCCGACACTGCGCATATATGTTTTGCACAAGAGAAAAATATTTGGAGAACACATTTTGGCAGATTTTTAAGTCTTTTTTTTAGGTTTAAATAGCTAGTTAACTCTTAACCTAGATGTACTTGTGGTTAGCTACATGCTGCTTATGCTCGGATTAATATTAGCAACTGACAAAGACATTGTTGGTCAGCTAGCTACTAAAACAACAAGTGTAAAAAGATAGGTAGCTATAGACCTTTTTGAATGTTTACATTTTCCGCGGTAAGCCCCTCTGGCTCTAACAACTGCGTGGCAGGCAGAAAGATGCGGAAGCTTGCTGAAGAAAGGTATTTTTCAGCCCATTTCTTTCTACGGAAATATTTTTGAGCCTTTAAACTATTATCGAGTGTAGATGGGTAACTTATGACTGACATAATATTCATATAAAGTTGTAATGATACCTTTGTGCGAAGAAACAGACTAAAAAGGACCTCACTTCACCTAACGCCCCCATCTTTTTGCTTGCCACACAATTGTTAAAGCCGAAAGGGCTTACCGCGGAAAATGTAAACATTCAAAAAGGTCTATAGCTACAGTTATTTATTATTTTTACTACTAAACATCAGAATAATATTTAATATTTTTAATTCAGAATAATATTATTAGTGTTATTAGAATACAAAGTAAGCGTAAATACATAAACGAAAATACAGATGAAGGATTGCATGAATTTGCCATGCTAATTTCACAGATTTTACATGTTGCAAAAATTCTGTTAGTGCTACTTCTAAGAAAGTAAGGGGTTTTAAAATAAAAATATAAAGCTATACTAGGGCAGTGTAAAAAACACTGGTGCGACTGCTTATCGAACGCACTTATTAGAAAGTTAGTACAAAAGTTAATACGGTGAATAGAACACCTTGGTAATGCCTTGCCAATGAAATGTGGCCCCCAGTGGAAACAATCCACTAACTATAGGTTTTTGTGATTTTCTGGGCTAGCTACTTTAAATATTTATTATTATTATTATTATTATTATTATTAAAGGTGGGTTAAAGACGACAGAACCGGATCCTCTTCTAACTGTTATATGTCAGTCTTGTATTACATTTGTCGAGAATTCAGTTTCTGAGCTAAACTATAGAATACCCCCCATACAATAAAATTCAGTTACGACAAAATGTGTTTGTCAAACGTGGCATACACAAGGAAAATCAAAATATTTAAAAGGACAGCACAGAAAATTGAAACTATAAAACTGAAAATGTGAAATAACCTTGATAGGAACATCATTATAAAATTTGCTTTCATATATAAAAACGTTTGTCCAAAGTCAAGATTATTCCATGTATTCATTGTGTGACTCCTGGAAATAACTGTTGTATTTGCAAAGTAACCTAAGGTACATCAAGCGGAGCAGATTTGTAACGCTGGAGACAACCATGTTTGGACAAACGTCACTATGATTGTTTTCATGATGTTTTCGGTGGATGGCGGTTTTTGTTTGATAATCTGCTCTATACACACATTGTTCCAATGATCTCATTTTGGACAACTGTGTTCTTGTGAGATTTACCGTGTTTGTATACGTCAATATTGGAAGGATTGAAAATACTTAAATTTCGAATAGCTGCAACCTGGGGGGAAATAAGATCGAAGTTTTACCATTATATAAATGCGATTTGTATATACCTTTTTTGTATGATGCATCAAATTCATTATTTAGAGTCTAAGTTTTGTCGAGCATGTGTCCAATGTAACAGGTGTGTCCATGTAAAATATGCTCATCTATCTAAGTGTTATTAACGACTTGATTTCTGTAGCTACCATTCTCTGGGGAGAACACGCGGATGAGCTGCAATTCTCTATGAAGTTCCAGAACACATCACCTCTGTTTTCAAATTAACGTTATCTATCCCAGTTAACGGAGTTAATTGGGATAAATAAAGAGGATTCTGGATGGTCAAATAAAATCTTAACATTTCCGTTGTTTTCCTTCCCACTGCATCACTACTTCCAAACAAGCTCTCATCTGCTTCAAACTCCCCCTGCTCCAAGTTTAATACAGCAGCAGATTAACATTAATTATTTTACCTGATCATTTACAAAGGAAGCTTATTAGAGGTGATGGCCAAAACAATATTCTTTTTATTTTTAACTGGGAAGAGATCAGCAAGTAAATGAAAAATAATTAATTTTCCAAATACATAGGCAAAACTGCCTTTAACAAAGATATGATTTGCGTTGTTTTCAGGCAATATTCAAAAACATATACTTGCTTTAAAACAACAATATGTACTTTAGAGCCACCTCCACACAACTACTTACTCTTCACAGTGCAGTCTTCACTAAAAAGTTCCATTTTTAACGATCACGATAAAATCCAGACCTTGATAATTAAATTGAATCTCGCTTACCAAGGACTAGGAAGTAAAAAAATCCGGATAAACGAGACACGAGTGCATTAATTAAAAATCTGCGAAAATCAAAGATTTTTGACCAGCCTCCACCAGGGCCATGTTCGTCTCGCCGTCCGATATGCAAAAAGAGACAACATGTCCTGGGATCGAGGTTGCGGCTAACTATATATTGTTACAGGTTAATTATCAGTTCACTGACTGCTCAGTGCAAGCAACAATAAACTTTTGTCACGTTTCGACAACTTTTCTGCAAAAAATATAAAAGAATCCTGTGCGAATATATATATCTTTTTATCTGATAGAAGTGGTCCCACAAAGTGTCATTTGGAAGTTATTTTTAGCCCCCCTTCTTTTCCCCATAAGAACAGGAGTTGAGTGTCCAGTCATGGAAGAACTACGCAAGGCAGGATAAAGGTTTTTTGTTGCTTGCTCTTTAAGAAAAAAAGGCACTCTAATCAAAGCACTATTTTGTGTAGCTAGCTCCATAGCTAGCTAGCAAGTAAGTAATTTCATGAAGGGGTATGTCAGCACCAATATCAAAAGGAGATCCAAGTCAGCACCAAAAATTGAGATAGCTAGCTAGCCAGCACACTTTTCTCACTTAGCTATATATAAAATAATTCTTACCTGATAAAATACACGAATTTAAAAAATAATGCTTAGCTCCCCATCAATAAAGCTACTACGACCAAACCAAAGAGACCAGCAAGGGGCGACCAACAAAATGTAAGCACTTTTAGTCATGGCCGCACACGGAATGTTCTGGCCACACGAAGAGTACACTCTCTGTTCAGATTGGTCATTTAATTGGCAGGGATTAAAATAAAGCATCTTCATTGGCTTTCGAAAAAATGGAATTTTCCGAGCGTTTAGCCTGGACAAAAACTTAACAGCGTCCGGGCTCTGTGCTGTCTCTCTCTATCTATCTCCCATCAGGCGATTTTAAAGATTCCGCCCCGCATAGCGGCGACGGAAATCAATAAAAAAATCCTTTTCTTCTGTTTTAACTTTCCTTTCTGCATTTAATTTTTTATGTTTAATATTTACTTTTCTATGATGTGTACATATAGTTGACGTAAATTAGCGCACTTACTGAGTACAGCTATGTAAAATGTACATGAATGTATATATTTGCAGTATTAGTCAACTGAAAATAAAGTTCTAATAATAATAATAATAATAATAATAATAATAATAATAATAATAATAATAATAATAATAATAATAATAATAATAATAATAATAATAATAATAATAATAATAATAATAATAATAATAATAATAATAATAATAATAATAATAATAATAATAATAATAATAATAATAATAATAATAATGGCTTATATCTGCCATATTTTCAAAGCAGCTGACTTAGGATTTTACTGTGCACTAAAACATTTTCCAGTGCGTACTAGTGACTTTGCTATTGCGCACTAGAAGACAGTACTAGTGCGCACTAAAAGAAGATCTAGTGCGCACTAGAGTTTGTAGAATAATAGAAAATATAAATTTAGTGCGCACTAATCTATTTTAGAGCGCACTAGTTGTTACTGCGCACTAGACTCCACGCTAGTGCGCACTAGTTTTTATCCCAGTGCGCACTAACTTATATGTTCAGCAGTGCGCACCAACTTATATGTTCAGCAGTGCACACCAACTTATATGTTCAGCAGTGCGCACCAGCTTATATGTTCAGCAGTGCGCACCAACTTATATGTTCAGCAGTGCGCACCAACTTATATGTTCAGCAGTGCGCACCAACTTATATGTTCAGCAGTGCGCACCAACGTATATATTCAGCAGTGCGCACCAACTTACATGTTCAGCAGTGCGCACCAACTTATATGTTCAGCAGTGCGCACCAACTTATATGTTCAGCAGTGCGCACCAACTTATATGTTCAGCAGTGCGCACCAACGTATATATTCAGCAGTGCGCACCAACTTATATGTTCAGCAGTGCGCACCAACGTATATATTCAGCAGTGCGCACCACCTTATATGTTCAGCAGTGCGCACTAACTTATATGTTCAGCAGTGCGCACCAACTTATATGTTCAGCAGTGCGCACCAACTCATATGTTCAGCAGTACGCACTAAAGAATCGCTTAGTGCGCACTAGGGTAAGACTAAATTAGGGTAAGACTAAATTGCGTTATCCTAAAGTATGGTGTTTATACAACTTCCCTTTGTTTTCCTAGTTCTCTTCGAAGTCATAATGTTAGATCTAGCTATAGGTTTATTTAGTTCAGGTAAGGATCGACTGTTCTTTTTTTTTTTCTAGAATTTCATTTTCAAATGTTATATAAGTCAATGCTTGCCAGTGGTTTCTTAGTGCGCACTATCATGTTTGCTGGTGCGCACCAAAGCCGTTTGCTAGTGCGCACTAGCACTATTTTCTAGTGCTCACTGATAAAGTTACTAGTGCGCACTAGACAGTTGACTAGTGCGCACTAGAAAGTGTTTTGTTCGCACTAAAATCCTAAGTCAAATGCTATGCAAATGTGGCAGATATGAGCCACCGTACAGACATGAGCCACCGTAAACATTTTGTTGTTCGCCCCTTGCTGGTCTGGTTGGTCGTTGTAGCTTTATTGATGTAGCTGGAGGAGCTAAAAATTATTCTTTAAATTCGTGTATTTTATCAGGTAAGAATTATTTTATATATCAGTGAGAAAAGTGTGCTGGCTATCTAGCTATCTCAATTTTTGTTGCTGACTTGGGTCTCCTTTTGATTGGTGTTGACATAACCCTTTTTATAGTCGTTAAGTTACTTAGCTATCAAGCTAGCTAGCTACATAAAATAGTGATTTGATTAGAGTGCTTTTTTTCTTAAAGAGCCATCAACAAAAAACCTTTGTCCTGCTTTGCATAATATTTCCATGGCTGGACACCCAACTCCTGTTCTTGTGGGAAAAAGGGGCTACTTCTACGATAGATATTCTTTGACTTAAATTTCCAAACTATTTTTCTTCGTAATTGATCTTCCCATAGTCATCTATATCTATATTTATACAAATTCACATAAAGGAAAAAGAAACGATTGTGCAAAACAGTTATTAATTTCACTGTAGCCAGCAGTATATCGTATTATTAACCAACAACACTATTCTGATTTCAAGAAAAAACATAGAAAAGACGAAGTTAGCTGTAAAGAACACAAAGAAGCTTTTTAACGGCTAATTATACTAAGCGTAGCGTCAATTATCCTGTATCGACTAACTATATATTCTGTTACAGGCTAATCGTCAGTTCACCCTGACTGTTCGATTCAAGCAACAATAAACTTTTGTCACGTTTCGACAACTTTTCTGCAAAAAATATTAAAAAAATCCTGTGCGAATATACATCTTTTTATCTGATATAAGTAGTTGTATGGGCGGCGAATTATACTGTACGCACCGTATATATATAATTATTCTGCATAGATAAATAGATGATCTGTATATTTTATATGGCTAGCCTCACAAATATCGAGGGATGTACCCCGTCTATTATTTCCAGGAGGGGCCATGGCTTAGATGGAGAGTCCTAGAGTATTTAATGCTCATTTTGAGCTAGGCAGACCCATAGGGTCCGCGCTCTACCAGACAATTCCCTGCAACATTCAAGAGCCCACACAGTGTGACTTCTCCCCAAATTCGATCACATGGCTTAGGTTAACCCAAGCCATGTGAGTGAAATTGCGCCAAGGGGAATTGAATCCCATTCTCCCGCACAAAATGCCAGAGTTATAACAACTAAGCTACCGTGCCATTGAAAACGTCTAACTATTCTTTTACTGGGTAATTATCAGTTCTCCTTGAGTGCCTAATTTGCTTGAAAATCTTTCTTGAACTCACCCAGAGTATCACAAGATTTCTAAGATTTATTAATTGTGCGTTTACCCTTTTTTGTTTCAACTTGTCAATTTGAAATTTCAAAAGTTAGATATGTTCAACTTTTTGGATTTGTCAAACAAAACAATGACCAATCAGTTTCCTCAAAAATGAAAAATTGCAACTAATCCGACTCCCCGAAAGAAATTCAAAGTTCAGAATTTGAATCAAAAAAGGATAATAAACAATCAAATTTTTGGAATTCAATAAATCGATTTCAACAAAATAAATCCTCTATTGTCCACAGGTTTCAAAATCATGTACCGCCTGCTTAATATGTTACTTGTTAAACAAGTAACCTTGTGCATCACATGGCATTGATTTGTATCTTATTAATTTATTCCCTTTTCAAATCAAAGAGGCAAAGAGAGGGTAAATATACAATAATTAAACAACCTGGTTTTAATGCAGTTTATGGTAAAATTGTGTTCTAGTTTCTCATTTTTAAAACGTACTTTCCTTTTCAGATCAGCCGTTATCAAACCATGCCCCATCAGCATTTTCAAAAAATTTTCAACAAAAAGACTGAATAGGAAATATTCAAATGCTAATATGTATTTATTGCTGAATTAATTAACAATGAATTACTTCATCCTTCAAATTGAGTTCGTTCAGAAGTAATTTATTCGAATTTTCAAGTTTATACATAACAAGATTTGTATTCTGAAATATTCAGAATTTTCCTGATCAGTTTTAAAAATATCCAGTTAAAGTTTTAACTATTATTTTAGAATACTTCATATAGCTATGTAAAATTTTTATTTTTTATTTATTGAGTTGTATTTTAACAAACAGTTACAATAATAATTGAGAATACTCAATGATTTGTTTACCCCATAATTCTCCGTTTTCAAGGTCTACTTCAAATTTTTAAATCTTTCAGGCTAATGGCGGAAATCTTCAAGCCGCAGGACTTCTTGTCTTTATTTGGTCTCACACATTCGCAATTTTCATTTACACACCATAAGTCGTCCTTTAACATCTCCATTTTCCCAGAACCTTTCAACTCTGTTTCGTTCACAGCACTCTGCCTTTCGTACTTTGGCCTTTTACATTTACAATTTCCATCCAAACAAAATAGCGCATCTTCCAGCAATTTCATCATAGCATCAACAGATTTTTCAAATTCTTCAATTTTCGTTACGTTAACGTTTTCTGATACAGTTGATTAAGCTTCAGTTATTGTTTTTTTTGGAAATCTTGAGTATGAGGGACCAACCCATTCTAACGAATCAATAACTTGGTCTTTGTACGGTTCGGGGGTTTTATTCGCAAAAAGGTGACTTGGATATTTCACTTTTATTGGCCAGAGGTAGTACATCTTCCAAGAAATACCACAGTTTCAATCCCGGCATGTATTGTCAGAGACTGGTAACGAATTGTGTTACTGCCTTTTCTCTTAAATTGGCTGTACTTTAATTGAAAGCACTTATAAAGTATTTATTTCATTATATAATTCTCATTAGTGGCTTCGGAAATCGTAAGATCTTCTGCAATTACACTCCACGTGACAAGTAGAACATCATCAATGTAATTATCCGGTTTTTATATTTTCCATAAGAGAGTCATTTCTTTAAGCCATGCCATAAAGACCAATTGATAGAGATAAGGATTTTTGTTGACAAACTTTTCCAACGCATTTTCACAAATATGGTAAGGCTTATCGGCAAGATCGTACCAAAAGACTTCATCCGGGAAATGTTCCCGACCAAGTAGGTACGCTGGTGAAACACTGGCTGCATTTGTTGTTGATAATATAGTGACCAGTTTACTTCGTAAATACCAGGTTATACTACCCATCTTCACTAGGTTCACTAACTGAATACTCTTTTCCTTAATTTTTTGTATACTTGCTTCGTCGTCTTGTAACTGTTTAAATTTTCAATAGTGCTTCGTTTAACTTATTCATACAAAAATAATGAAACTGTGTAATTTATTAATTCATCATCTGTAACACCTCAAACAAGTTGTTTTTAACTTTTCTCCCAGGTTTTCTTGCGAACCATGTTGTTTTACGTTCAATAAATGTTATAACCAATCGACTACATATGCATGTAAAGCAAAAAATAAACCTATACTTTAATGACTTTCCTTAATTTTATATAGCAGGTTCATTTACAATGTAAATTAGCAATCGGATGTTCTTACTATTTTTTAATCCTGCTAAAAGTTCATTAACGAATTATGAATGAGTATCTATAAAATGTGTGTCTCTGTAACAGGCAAAGTAGGTTATATTTTTACAGTTTTCTTCTATAATACATCCCCTATAAAAATATCCTATATTTGTATCCTGTAATTGCCTATAACAAATCATGTGTTAAAATAAAGTAATTTCATAAGTTGGGAATTTTATTGCATGCTAAATTAAATTTACCGTGACGAATGCTTTGTTATAAATTATTGTCACAGGCAAAGTCACAGCCAATTAACATTGTTATTATTGTTGTCCATTTCGTTCAAAAGTTTTAATTGATTGTTTGTGTCTTTTAAATGAAATTGACAACAAATCATTTTGTGATAAGAAGCATAACATTTTAAATGCTTTTGAGTGGATTCCTCAACGGGATTTCGTTTAAAACGTTTTTTTTTTTAGCGTTTTTAATGAAATTATCAACAAACCTTGTTGTGATGAGAAGCAAACTAACTTCAGTGCATTCTTCCACGGGTTTTAATAACTAGTGTATGAATAAAATTTAAATGCAGTGTATCCGTTATATGGTATCTATGGTTTTAATCTTTAAAAAGAAAAAAAGTAATTACCTGTCGTAATTATACCAACTACAACCGCAATGATTTTTTAAAAGAATTAAATAAACATTTCTACACATTGACTGATGTAATTAGTGCGTAGAGTTATTTTAAAAATATTTTGTTAACCGTAATCGAGAAAGCTACAGGTTATGACCAAATACCATCAGGACTTTTGAAAGACGCAGCGACAACGTTATCAAGTTCTTTATTGTTCATCATCAACTTGTCGCTAAAAACAGCCACCAAAACAACTGAATGGATATTAGCGAAAATCATTCCACTCCACAAGGGTGGGAAAACCGACGAAATGTCAAACTATCGACCGATCTCCATCCGAACGGCCATATCTAAAATAATGGAGAGGGCTGTTTACGTTCAACTTGTGAATAATCTTGACGAAAATGATATTTTATCACCCAACCAATACGGATACAGGAAAAAACGATCTATTGAATTAGTCACACTCTATCTGACAGAGGAAATCAGGAAGGAGATAGACAAAGGGTTTTTAACACGTGCACTTTACGTTAAGATGTCGAAGGGTTTTTGGTACTCTAAGCCTCTCCATTCTTCTGCTAAAGCTGAAAAGTTATAGAAGTTTTGCCACTAAACTGGTTTGCAGACTACTTCTTAACCGCGGCAAGATTTGTGAAATAAATAGTTAATGGTCTAATCCCAACCCCATTGTATGTGGTGTACCACAGAGGTGCATTCTTGGACCCTCTCTCTTTTTAATTTACTTTATTGATTGAGATCGCCTTCAACGCTGAATTGAAAAACGTAGACAGATACTTTACTGAAAACAAACTTGTATTAAATCAGAAGGATGGAAAACCGAATCGATGATCTTCGGCACCCGTAAAAATTTGAATAAAAACGAATCAACCCTAAACTTGGAAATCAACGGAAAGTCAATCAACGCAGCCACCGAATATCGATATCTTGGGACTGTTTTTGAGCAGACTTTGTCAATAAACCATCACTTTATAAGTCTTTACAGGAAAATGTCTGCCAAGCTTTGCCAAGTTTTTTTTCTTTTGTTTTTTTAAAGAAAAAGAATTGGAGTGTATTTGGTTTTGGGGTTATTGGGTTTCCAGATCTGATGTATATAGTGTTTTGCAAAATTGTTGTGTATTTTCCTATCATAATCAAAAATTGTCATGGTTGTCTATTTTATATGCAATTTTCTATTTTAAAATAGTTAGAATTATGAATTCAATCACAGATAAAGATGAATGCGATAACTATGACAATGTAGAGGTAAAATTGGAACATGAAGAAGACAATGAGAAATTTCTGTTTCCTGAAGAAAACTTTCCTAAAGAGTATTGCTTCTTTATTGAAAATGGTTCAGTTAATCAGGAATGCAAGGAAGATAAGATTATCGAAAAAGAAGACTTTGGTACAGTGTATTCCGACTTTACAGATGATTCGTCCAATCAGGAACGGATGCAAATAAACCACATTAATGTATGTGTTTATTTATTTATGTATTTATGTATTAATCTATTTGAATAGTTGAAAGGCTCAAGACACACCACAAAGCGACACCATTAATTTTGTGTGGAAAATAATGACATACAGTTGCCGCTTTATAAGTGGAACTTTAAATGGTTTTCGCTCATTCGAAGTTTTTAAATAAATAATTTAATAAAAAAATAAATAATTTAATAATTTAATAATCAAAATAAATAATTTAATAGTCAAAATAAATAATTTAATAATCAAAATAATTTAGAATTTAGTTATACAAAAATTGTCAAAATCTTCTTCTCCTATGATTTTAAAACCCGAGTTTTTTCCTACTTCACACACACTTTTTGGAATTTTTCTGCAGTTACTATATAAATCTTTATCAATTAAAAACTAGTCGGTATCCCGTAAAAAAATCAACCCAACATACGTATTTTGTTCCTCAATTGACCATTTTACATATCCCAGGCATCATTATATCGTGCATCGTAGCATAAAAAAAAAATGGTAATTATTATAAAGACTATAGCTGTTACCCTGTGGAAAAATACACGAGTTCACCCATTGTATACATATTCCGGTCCCAGTTTATTTAACACAAATTGGACAACATAGAAAAGAAAATTACGTCCGCCATTTTAAAATACAATATAACAGCATTTTGTGATGAGGGTCAGATCTAGAACACACTTATATAACAGGCATAATTTTCTTGGAACTTCAAGGGCGTATAGTTCACAATTGTTAACATGATAACACATCAAAACATAGGGCGCGATGTCATTACTTTTTACATAAACTTTATGGCGTCATGCGAAGAAGAATTGAACAAAATATCCAAAGCAGTTAATTTTCTGAAACTTTTTACAAACAGCAATCAAGAGATCATCATAGAAATGTCTTGCCAACCTTATTAATATTTTAATTCTAGAAATACAATCATAACATACATAATCTTGAAGTGTTTCTGTAAAGCAAGTGCCATACTTTGCCATTTCTACCATTTCTAATGAAAACTAAATATTCATTTTAAACTGTGTTGTCTATAGTGAATCATCTATTTTGTTTCAATTGTAAGAATCTTAGACCATTGTGGTATAAATCTATCAATAGGAAGTCAAAAATTAATAAACAGTATTCAATTTTAATAGGAGGAATTACTTAAAAAAGGAATTGTTATAACAAATTTAAAGATGCTTTCTGTGTGGCCCTGAAGCTATACCTTATACTTTTTTCCAATTCTGTTTAGACTGATACGAACCTGCGTAAAGGTGATGGATGTGGAAAGCAACTTAGTCACATGGAAAATTTGAAAACATTAGCAAGAATTCCTACTCTTAAAAATTCTAGTAAATGCCATGTTTGTGGGGAACAATTCAATCAATTGAGTGTTTTAAAAAGACATATCAAAACTCATACTGATGAAAACCTATATAAATGTGATCTTTCTGAAAAACAATTTAGTTGGCCAACAAATTTCCAAAAACATACGCGAATCCATACTAGAGAGAAGTGTGATTTTTGTGGAAAACAATTTCACCAATCAGGAAAGTTGAAAAGACATATAAGAAGTCATACTGATGAGAAGCCTTTTAAATGTGATGTTTGTGAAAAACGATTTAACCAGTTGGGAAACTTAAAAGAACATATGAGAATTCATAATGACGAAAAGCGTTTTAAATGTGTTGTTTGTGGAAAACAATTTAGTTGTTCATCAAATTTAAATTCACATAGGAGAATTCATACTGATGAGAGGCCTTTTAAATGTGATGTTTGTGGGAAAAAATTTAAACATTCAGGAACCTTAAAAAATCATATGAGAACTCATACTAATGAGAAGCCTTTTAAATGTGATGTTTGTGAAAAACGATTTAACCAGTTGGGCAACTTAAACGCACATATGAGAATTCATACTAATGAGAAGCCTTTTACATGTGATGTTTGTGGGAAAAAATTTAACCAGTCGGGAACCTTAAAAAAACATATGGGAATTCATACTGATGAGAAGCGTTTTGAATGTGATGTTTGTGAAAGACAATTTAACCACTTGAGAAATTTACAAAGACATATGAGAATTCATACTGATGAGAAGCCTTTTAAATGTGATGTTTGTGAAAAACGATTTAATTATTTAGGAAATTTAAAAACACATATGAGAATTCATACTGATGGGAAGCTTTTTAAATGTGATGTTTGTGAAAAACGATTTAACCAGTTGATACATTTAAAAACACATATGAGAATTCATACTGATTAGAAGCTTTTTAAATGTGATGTTTGTGAAAAACGATTTAACCAGTTGATACATTTAAAAACACATATGAGAATTCATACTAATGAGAAGCCTTTTAAATGTGATGTTTGTGGGAAAAAATTTAAACATTCAGGAAATTTAGAAACACATATGAGAATTCATACTGATGAGAAGCCTTTTAAATGTGATGTTAATTTAACCATTAAAAAGACACATGAGACTTAAACATCTGTGCAGCTTAAAAAAACATTTAGGTAAGTTTTTCTTTTCCTTTAATTTTATGAAAATTTTTACAAATAGAAATAAAAAGATATCATGGAAAGGTCTTATCAACCTTAATAATATTTTAAATTTAGAAGTAAAACCATACATACATAATCTTGGAAATTTTCTGTAACGAAAGTGCGTTTCTTTGCTATCTCTATTAAAAACTAAATTTTCACGTTAAACCGTGTTGATCTTTGCTATATTGAATGCTCTAATTTGTTCTAATTTCAAAAATCTTAGACCTCTAAAATCTATTATAGCCAGTCGAAGATTTATATACCCCTGTCATTCAGATGAAAAACACAATGTTTCGTATCAAGAAGCAACACAAACACTACAATCGACCGATCACAGCTAATTTTGTCATCGGTCAAAAGCTCTGCATTTCATCGCTGCCCTCGAAGTCATTAAAAGCATCCTGTTTTGTTTAACTTTCTTTTTCTGGTGTCATGGAAGAAGTTGCAGGAATTGTTAAAGCTGATTAAGAGGGGGTACTTTATAATTAAGTAGAACTTCTGAGATTTTCTTTTTCTTCTATGCCTTTTCGATTTGTAAAAACAGTGTTTTATTTATTTTAGGCGAGGCAAATGACTTTAGAGTCATTTGCTTCTGTAGACTAATCCCTGTATGTTGAAATGAACAGGGAGACGGGATGTCAATCCGCCATTTTGTTGATCTTCTCATCTTAACGGCAGTCTGTGGTTATTAGACAGCCAGTCTTCTCAAAGGATCTGAAACGGAGTTTATTGTAAAATAGTTTTGTTAAGTTACGATAGATATTAGCACACCACTGTGTAATAAGAATCCTCTTTCCACTCGCAGTGATTGACTATCTGCACCATATTACTTTTCTATATTATCTTCAACAACAAGCAAATCAAAGAACTCCTGTTTAATTAGTGTTTTAAGGGTTGTAGCATAGCCACCATCAACTGGCTGTCATATGCCTGTCATATATCTGTGGCTCCTGGTACACTGAGCCACAGGATTCTTCCAAGATCCCGAATTGAATACCTGAAGCTCTTTTGAACATTTGCTTTAAGGTTGTCGAAGAAAATGAAACGTTCGTCGCCCTTAACTGCAGTATCTAAGGTCTCTTTAGACCACTTAAGACAAAACTTTGCGTCGGTGTATGCGTTTGTCTGAAAATAAACATTTACACCTTTGTCCCAAAATGCCTCTTCCACGTCACTTAATCGCGTTCCTTTTCCTCTAAAGATAATTGCCATTGATAACTGTTGTCCAGATGACGAAAACAAAAACACTTAAAATGCAGAATCGCTTCTCATCTCCTGTGCAACGTCCATACCTTCTTATTTCTATTTTCTGATGATCCTTTCTTTAGTTATTTATATTTTGCGGTTGTATCTTTGGCTAAGGGAAGAAATGGGGTAGAGGCGAATATCTACCTAACTGTTCATCATAATGTTGTTCAGCAGCTCTTGTTCGGATATATCTCTCGCAAAGTTGCATGTCATTGCTTCATATCATTTCGATAGTGCTCCTTTGGCATCTTCTTGTTGCGTTGAATTTTTTCTTTATAAAATTTGAAATTACATGCTTCTTTGAAACAGCATTTTCATCTTTTTGTTCTCTAAAAATTCTCCGCCTTTTACTCTAAGGTCAATTTAAATCCACATGATATCATTTAGCTCTTGCATCGTTGAATCTGGTCAGAAGATTCAAGAAGAATAGCCTGTACTTTGAACCAGATGGAATCTTGAAAAGATTTTTCTTTTGCTGGTCGAGGCTGTTCGAGTCATGCCTTCCATGTTTTTTTATCCATTTTGAAATTTTGGTCTTGTCAAGTTTCAGCTCTTTTAGGCGTTCTCCAGCCCAACTGCGATCAGCCCCTTCTTTCTTTTGAATCACCTCAACTTTGTTTCGTCTGGACTTTGGTCCTCCTAGGCTTTCCTAGGTTAAATCGATTGACGCACTTCACGTAGAAGCTTCATGGGGCAAGTCTGCCGCAGTGGAAGTTGAAGAATCTGCAAATGAAGTAACTTCCGATGCAGTGGAAGTGGAAGCTGAATGGACGAATTAGCTGTGCCAGGAGGATTATACGTAGAAACTTCTACTGACTAGACAGTTCTACCTTATGAGAAGAAATTATTGCGCAAAATAAGATTGCGGAAGAAAAGATTGCGGAATTAAAGATTGCAGATTTGGCCAAAACTCGCAATCTGTTTTTCTGCAATTCCAACGAAAAATGTTTTTTATCGATTTTGAAGAAAAGGACGAGTTATATCTGTCGTGGTTTTGCTATATTAAGGTTTACAGGGGAAAATAAATTTCCAATGAAATCTTGATTAAATTATTTGGTAAAAATAATTAATTAATAATTAATTTTACCAATTAAATACTTAATTGGTAAAAAGCCATACAAATCTGATGCTTGTAGAAAAGAATATGTGTGGCTTAAAAAACGTTCATGGAAATTATTTTTTGGTTTCTCACTTAAAGTATATAATTGTTAATGTTGTAGCTGTACCTAACATATACTTACTGTAGTGCTTTTTCCTCAAATTTTTTCGAAACATTTTTTACCACGTTTGTAAATATGTCTTTGTTGTTTAAATAAATTTTCACTAAAGATGTATGGAAAAGGTAAACCCTCGTTTGGTACGAATTAATCATCTGAGACGGATAGTTCCATTGAGGACTATTATTTCCGGGCAATTATCGCGATTTTTAAGTATCCGCAAATATCTTTTGAAACAATCCAATCAGAAATATTTAAATCACAGATAATTCTTCATTCGAGGAAGCTTTTTTCTACAATTTTTTTTTGTCAACGTATGCCTGACGTAGTTGCAGAATTACATTCATATGTTCATTAACCTTATTCGTGCAGGGGGAGGCTGATTCGGCCGCCCGTCTTTAACTTTTTTTATAATTTGTCATGTGTTTATAATTACACCTTCAAATTTTGTGACTTTTCCTAAATTTTATTAAGCTTTTTTTTGCAAAAAACATTTTTTTCCATGGCGACACTTTTTTATGTTGAGTAACATTCAGAAAATTTTTTTACTAAAACATGATTTTACACGTTTTTAAAAGCTTTATGTGACTTCTTATTTTATATTGTCATATTATTTTGTGTTTCTATTATTATTGTTACTAAATTCATCGCAATTATACAACATTCAAAATCGTTTATAAAATTCAAAGTTAGTGCTTTTTTTCTATATTTCACCGAATTCGATGACGTCATCGCCAAAAATGCTTACGTAATCAATTTTTTTTCACAAAATACCTGGAGAGCACTTGTGGTAAGTTTCAAGTCAAAGGGGTAATAATTGTAGAAATTACACAGGGAGGGGTCGAATCAGCCCAACTCTAAAGAGACTTAGGATTAAAAAGGTTTTTAATGACGTCAAAAAGCCGTCTGTTCTCAAACGAATGAGTTGGCCTACCTTTATTTGACCAGTTTTGTGCCAGGTTAATTCCTGGTAACCCACATGGAGGAATAGGCGACAAACTTGCTACTATTTTGATTTGCTGTCAAAGTAAAAAGTGACTTTAAAGTAAGAAACCCACCATTTTAAGCCAAAATTATGTTTTGATGTATTTTTAACAATGTTTTGAACATATAATTGACCTGGATTTAGGGTAAGGGGTTGGTTAACTGTCCCACTTTCTTCCATGGATTCTTTGTGACCCTTCTTTCCTGCTTTTCCTGAATATAACTAACTTTATTTTTAACCCAATGTAGCCATTTTTGCTATAAACAAAAAAATGTGATATTAGCAGAAATGAAGTGTCCCGGAAGGAATTATTGCAATAAATTTCTCAAATTTTTAAAATACTTAAGGTATATTGACGGGTCTTTGCTTACAATGTCAAAATTTCTATGTTTTCTTTTCCATGCTTGCTTTTGATGTTCGCGTTTTGTTTAAGTAGATGTTTTAATAAGACTTACCGTTAGTTTCAATTCCGTGTGTTAAATAATTGGTGGCCTTGTAGTAGAGCGTTTGCCTCCAGTGTGAAAGATCTTGGATTCAAATCCCGGCGAGACATGCCAGAGACTATAAAAGTGTGAATCAATCCTTTCAGCTTAATGTTCAGCATGAGAATAGAGTGATACCTTAGGCGCTTGTCTAGTTGAGCAGCTGTTGTGCTTGCACGACTTCGTAACTCAAATGGGAACTTTAAATGCACTAGGATCCCTTTCGTATGACCCTAATTGATAACAGTTGTATTAGGAAGTGAAGAGATTATCCTGGGTAAATAATGGTAATAATAACAATAATAAATTTCCCAAAGCTGTTCTAATCCACAGTTTTTAGCCACCTTCCAAATCACTTATTTCATTGCATTATTCTGAGCAGACGTTTAAGTTCTATACAATAGAGGTGACAACTAAAATATAGTATTTTCTTGTGTATTTATTTGCTTTTTTAATAAACAAAGCGGGCTTGTCCACGTGCTTTACATCTAGAACGCCAACTGAGTGCAAAGTAGGTAAAATCTTAACAAATGAGACATACTATTTATTAATGCCGGAAACGTGGTAATTTGCTAAAAAATTTTAACAATTGCGCCGCTCTTGATGAAGAAGCATTCTAAGAATGAGACAATTTAAGGCAATTTCAATCTTTCTTTGGCTCCCAGCCTTAGTGATCGCAATTCTGTTACCATTTCTGAAACTGTGTTGTCGGGTTTGTTTTGCCGTCAAGAAATTAACATAATGATTTAATGGTTCGTGGAAAGTCAACTTGATTTGCGAGAGAAACAGTGGCTGGGATATATTTCGATGACATCATTAATGACAACCATCCAGAGACAATTCCGTGTAATTGGCGTCCGTTTATTTTAATGTACAATTTGTTGTTCTTTACAATGGCCATGTAGATTGGGTTTACAGGTTGCCTCATGGCATTCATGTGCGTCAGCTCGTCGGTCATGTAAGACGCTGTCAAACTTCGATGAAGGTACGCTTTGGCCGTTTATTTAAAAACTTTGACGTCAAAATATGCCATTTGTCCCTTAATCCAGAATCTTTTAGCAGCTACGTATAGGCGGGCTCCATCAGATGTAATAGAGGATGCAGGAGACTGTTCACCCGTGAGTTCTTCTAAAACAGGTTCTGTCTTGACATCTTTACAACATTTCTGCAGTAGTTCATCTGTGAAGTCACGAATCTCATTGTGACGTAACATGATGAAACCACTTTCTGGACAAGATAAAGGAGAAACCACATACACATTTGGATGGTAATCATTTAATATTAATATCTGATGTATGGGCCATCCCAAAGAGACTGCTTGTCCAACCAGAAACCATTTTCTTTTATTGGCAATGCTGACAACCATCTCGAAGCACCAGTCTCAAGAGACGCTTCAAGTGCTCTGATCCTTATTTGACATGTTTGGTTCTCTGATTTTTGACAATGTTTCGTCAGAAGTCTTCTGCTTCTCACTTTTATTCCATTTCTATTTTCCATATTTTATCATCAATTTCATCACTTTCTGAACCATATTCATGTAAGGCTTCAAGAGTTGCGATACTCGATATCACACCGCTTTGTTGGCTCAAATATTACCAACTCACCATATGAAAACAATAGTCTCTCTAAATCATTACAGACATATCCATTCAGAATTGCATCTCCCTGATTACCTTCTCCAAAGGCTGTAGCATTTCACTCATATTCGGTATTGTTCTCATAACATAAGTAAATTTGTGTTGTAAACTATAAATGTAGCATATGCAGCGCGAAAATAAGCAACGGAAATTATCGCTAATTTTTTTAATTTCTAAAATACACTTCCTCGCTGTGTTTTTCATGTATTCATGTTTCACATGGGTGCTGCCCATAACAGCCCCAAGATGACGATTTTCTACTCTGGCTATTTGAACACCAGTACCGCTATACAATTTCACTGCCTTATCCAAAAATTGACCTTTTACTACCAACCAGATCTTGCTCGGTTTCGCGAAATAACCAATATGGGCCATGTTCAGCAATCGTATCCCTGCTAAGGACTTCACCCATACCAATAGGACTAACCCCAGGATTGTCGAATGGCTTAAATCTGCAGGCTGTCCCAAACTCTCCGGATCTCCAATTCGTCTTGAACTTAAAGCTCTCACTAGAGTACCTACAGCTTTCCTCAAATCCACTCCAACAGAACCATATATCGTATTGCTCATTGCTCTGCCCCAGTCATCCGCGTTCCAATTTGATACTCCCGGTGCACCCTTTGTTCTTATGCTCTAAGGATTTAAGTTTCGTCAGTGATGTCGAAAATTAAATTGGGGTCAATTGTTTGATTGGACATTTTAGTAGGTCATCGTTGAGTGGTGCTGCTTCTGGATGCTTCTGCTGAAGATCTTCCATTGTTACGTCAGATAAAGGAGTAGTTGTTGCCCGTTAATAAGCGCAATGCTCCATTCACATTTCCTTTTATCATTAAATTTTAAAACATTCGCTTCATATCCAGGTTCTTGCGACCTTTCTTTCTACTCAATCGACTTTGAATCACAAGACTCTCCGCTACCAATAAAGAAAGTTTTTTCTCTTTCCATGAAAACAGTCTCCTCCTGGGAGTCTCTTGTTGTCTTCTTTCGAGCTCTTGGGAGCGGTTTTCTGAAGCAACAGGCGAATTTGTATTCAATTCTTTTCTTTCAGGAAGTCCTTTCCACTTTTTCCTTTTGGTAAAGGAAAAAGGTTTCTTCGCCAAACAGTAGTTTTCAGATAAGCGTCGCAAATATCTTCTGTCCACTTGATGAACTTGATCTTTGTGCTGGGTTTTTTTTTTCTCTTTGCAGGTTGAGTGGTGATTTTATAGACAAGCTGTTGCAACCCTGACAGAGTAGCAATGATGTAGGATCACACAATTTTTTCGATTCTCTCGTGTTACTTGACATAGTTCTTGCAAAACGTACAGCAATTCGAATTCCAGCACTTTCTTTAATTTCTTAACCCAAAATATTATCACTTCAGTGACTTTAGCGTTTATTTATCAACAAAAAATAATGTAAAGGACATTTACATTTTGCATCCGCCATGTTTTCGTAACCATTAATTTCACCTTGAACTTTTAAGTGCAATGCAGTGGCTTCACAATATTAAAAAAGCTATTGATGTCACAGTATATCTCAACTGCAAAAAATTATGTCTACTTCCTATTCACCACAGGAACACACGCACAGTTATAAGAGATTGACCTCACTAGCTTTTCAAAATAAATAACCTATTGCATTGCACCTATAGCTTCGAGGCCTGTAGAGAAAGATTTTGTATATAATCAGATAAGGAGATACATCTCAGCAACGTCCATTTAAATTCTTATCAAATTTCTTTTGTTTACGTGCTCCTTTGAACTCATCCGTTGCGCCGTTTTTGCTGTATTTTTACATGCCGAGTGTGAGACGAGTGTTTTAACGACAAAGCAGAACTTTCAAAAAACATATTAAAAGCTATACCGAACATAAATAAAACACATGGCTCTGTTGAGCTATAAGAATTAATGCTGGTGACGTTTATTATTACCACTTGCAAAACGATTCAGCTGGTATTTGGAGCTTATATTGTGTAAATTGTTGCCCTGAGATATGGTGTAATTTTATATCTTGTAGATGTTTCTGTATGTTCCCTCCTAGCACAGCGTCAGTTAAAAGATTGATAAAACTTTTAAAAAATATTACTGCAGGAGGGGTTGCATATTAGTACATATTTTTTTCTTCAAAGTTATTGAATTTTCGGTATAGAATCGGTGTTCGGTGACTATTGTTTCTTTCATAGAACAAAAGAAAATATTAATCATTCGTTACTATCTCTAATTATGCGTTTTTCGTTGGGCAATGATTTACTTTTATTTCTTCGCGTTTTTATTTTCTAATGTTGTTTTTTTATCTTAATGTTACCATAATTCCCCTCATATTCGGCTGATTTTACTTATTTTCTGCATGTACCACCATAAATGTTTAAAAACTGATTTTAAACGATCAAAATACAAAGCAAACGAGTTTTTACCGCTAGAAAAAATAATTTATAATTATGCAGAAATAACAATGAGCAACGGTTACTTTTATAATTTGCGCGCGAGATTTCAAAAATTTTGTTTACAAAACTGAATTTGAAAACAATACAGCAACCTGCAAATTGGCAACGGATGGTTTCAATAGAAACTACTGAGATGTATCTCCTTCTCTCTTTTAAACCTCCTTGATCAGATATAAACATTTCTGGCATTTTTTTTAAATCGTTCATCTATATTAAACTGTTAGTGTGTAGTGGATTTTTCTACGGACCTCGTAGTCTTCTTGTATAACAATAAGTCTGGTGTTTTCAAAAATAAAGTTTACCTGCGATAAATTTACGATAAATTAATTATTTTTACGTTAGATAAAACAGCGTCACTCTACTGACATTATGCATTTTGGTTGCGTTGGATCACAGTTTAAATATCACATTACTTCGTTTATTATTTGTCGCAGCATAAATGCCTTACATTGTCCTCAATGTTGAAATTAGTGAAGTCATCGCGTTGTATTTATAACTTTTGGGCCAAATAACTTGGAAACAGCTTCACCGACATATATTATTCCTGTTTGTGCAAAAATATGTTTTTGAGAATCGCTTCGGGAAAATTGCACTAAAAGCCTTTAGCAAAGGATTTTAGCACACTGTTCGGTTTCATTGATACATTAGGTGCGAGTGTTATGATAAAGTACTAGACGTTAATTTGCAGCCCTCATATTAACAAAAATCTAGTCTCACGGTAAGTAAGACTTCTAAATTTCAACAGAAGTTTGAGTTTCGATAATCTCTTAAAAACAAGAATATACTAACTCAGCCGCCATGTTTTAGCAACAATTAATATAGATCAAACTCTTGCAATGTCCAATGTCAAAAAAGCTCTAGATATTTGATTAAATAATATCGAACATTCTAACCTGATAAAGCTGTAAGCTTAACCGCTTTGAGGATGCAATGATAAGCTATCCTGTTGTCCATTTATGAGTTAAAGTATTGTAAGAGAGTGTCGAATGCAAATGCTGAAGAGCCGTTGGTTATTACTATCTGAATAATCGTATTGCTAATGAGTAAAAGTGACGACGTTTGAGTTAGTCCGATCACCAGTTACATCTGTTGAAACTTAATTGCAAACAATTATTATATAAATTATATTATATACTAGACATAAGCCCCGAGAAAGAAGTAGCCTGCAGTTATATCTATTGACCGAACATGGCTCGAATCATCGAAGAAGTGGTGCACAATTAAAAACCATGCCGAAAAAACTACAATATGCCTATAAAAGCTCCTCAACATCGTTGGGAGATTATCGGCAATTTTTGGACGCGACTCCAACTAGACTTTGTCGGTTTCTAGGCAATATATCCCCGATAGTAGTGAACTCCTATTCTAAGTGGATAGAGCATACCCATTGACCCCCAACAATTATGACATTGCAGCAACAACTCTTAATAAATCGTAAATTCTTCTGCTAGATGGGGCCTTGCTAAACCAGACCTACAACAGAATTTGCAACAGAAGGAAATGATGACCAGCAACCTTATCCCCAATGCATTTTTCTTTTTTGATGGTCGCTGTGATAACTGCTCAGAGGCCAAGAGACCCTGGGGACGAAGATGGTTGATTTGCAAATCTACCATACACACGTTTGACTGGTAATGAATTATGCTGCCTTGTGCCTTAGATTGGCCGCACTTTGATTGAAAGCACTTATAAAGTAATTATTTCGTTATATAATGCTCATTAGTGGATTTGGAAGTCGTAATGGGTAGAACATTGTTTGACAAACTCTTCCAACGCATTTTAAACAATATGGTAATAAGGCTTATGATCGTACCAAAAGCCTTCATCCGGGAAATGTTTTCAACCAAGTAAGTACGCTGGTGAGACACTAGCTGCATTTGTGGTTGATAATATAGTGACCAGTATGGTACCTAAAAACCCCGTCATACCACCCACCTTCACTAGATCGTATTAGTCCCTTAATTCTCCGTAGTTTTTTGTATACTTGCTTCGTCTTCTTGTAACTGTTGAAATTTTCAATAGTGCTTCGTTTAACTTATTTATACAAAAATAATGTAACTATGTAATTTATTAATTAATCATCTGTAACACATCAAACAATTTTTGTTTTAACTATTCTTGCAAACCATGTTGTTTTACGTTCAATAGATGTTATAACCCAATCCACTATATATGCATGTGAAGCAAAAAATAACGCCGATACTAAAAACACTACCAAACTCACTATCTCTAAAGGAGAGGCGAACTGCGCACGGCTGCTGAATAAAATTTTATGATGAGAGTGTTGGTTTTGAAGACCAGACTGACTGAATTGGTCTGCTCCATCATAAATCAATCATTATAAATCAATTTACACGTTACAGCCATCGTAACAAAAAGATCTAGATACAAAGACTAAGAATGTTTCGATATTGAAGATGTTCGAAGAAACGGTCAATTTTCATCTAAAACTTTGCAGAACGACAACACACTAGACCTAACATTCTGTTAAAAATACCAGTTTGTTTACATCATAATTAATTAAGAAAAGTTAAAGATCAAAATAGCAAAAAGTTGAACAACATGTGACAAACATATTTTTATTCTTTTATACTACTGAACGTACTGAACAAATTGACATTTACTTTGTGAGTAAAAGATAAAGAAAGTAAAGATTCGTTAATAAAGATGAAGCCACCATACTGCGCGTTTGAATCGTTGCTGGATTCAGGATTTTGAAATCTATATTTTTTTTTCTCTCGCTTAACCCTATTTGGTCCGGGGGGGGGGGGAGAGCGGATTCCGCAGGATTATGCTTAGAACTGGAAGCTTATAACAAAACTTTGTTTCATCAAGAAGAATCATTTTCCATGTTTTGAACACGTGATTAATCCGATTTCGCGATTTTTTCAGATTTTACCCGAAATTCGAAAGAAACGGATTTTCGGGCAATTTTCGGGAAACCTTTCGTGTGATCTATGTAAAAGCCGGAAAATATGTTAAATAACTTTCAGAAACTTCAAACAGAATTAAAAAATTCGCTCTGGAACTAAAGTAATATATTTGTTGAGAGTCAGCTGAAGAAGTTTTGACCAAATACCATCAGGACTTTTGAAAGACGAAGCGACAACGTTATCAAGTCCCTTATCGTTCATCATCAACTTGTCGCTAAAAACAGCCACCAAACCAATTGAATAGATGTTAGCGAAAATCATCCCACTCCACAATGGTGGGAAAACAGACGAAATGTCATATCTAAAATAATGGAGAGAGCTGTTTATGTTCAACTTGTGAACTATCTTAAAGAACATGATATTTTATCACCCACCCAATACAGATACAGGAAAAAACGATCTACCGAATTAGTCACACTCTATCTGACAGAGAAAATCAGGAAGAAAATGGACAAAGGGAATTTAACAGGTGCGTTTTACGTTAACCTGTCGAAGGCTTTCGATACTTTAAGCCACTCCATTCTCCTCCTAAAACTGAAAAGTTATGGAAGTTTTGTCACTAAACTTGTTTGCAGACTACTTTTTAACCGCGCCCAGATTTGTAAAGTAAATGGTCAATGGTCTAAGCCCAATCCCGTTATATGTGGTGTACCACAGAGGTCCATTCTTGGACCCTGTTTCTTTTTAATTTACTTTATTGATTGAGATCGCCTTTAACGCTGAATTAAAAAACGTAGACAGATACTTTACTGGAAACGAACTTATATTAAATCTACAGGATGGAAAATCGAATCGATGATCTTCGACACCCGTAAAAATTTGAATAAAAACGAATCAACCTTGAACTTGGAAATTAACGGATAGCTAATCAACGCAGCCACCGAATATCGATATCTCGGGACTTTTTTACCCGACTTTGTCAATGAACCATCACTTTAAATGTCTGCCAAGCTTCGTTTACTATTATCATTCAAATCCAGCTTAACGAGCAATGCCATCACTAAAATCTACGTCGAAATGCTGCTTCCAACGCAACCTAAATCTTACCAACGGTCAACAAAATAAGCTTTAATCGCCTGATAGAAGAATTGCAAAGGTGACGGTGAAACTTCAAGTATCACTTATGAATAATATAAAGAAACATACTCTTATACTCGTCAGAAAATGCTTGGACAAAGCAGTGTGTAGCAGTTTTGAAGATACTTTTCACATCTTCCTAACAATTAATTAGAACAGAAAAACAACACTATTGGAGTAACTTGGTGTATTGGTAATATTGGTATATTGGTATGGTGGTACATCGCATGACATATTTTATAAAATAGTTGTCGATGTCCGTCTGTTCTTATTCACGCCAACATTTTCTTGATTATGTGCGCCTGTGAGGTACATAAAACGAAAGTTGCATCAATTAATATGAATGACAGTTAAAGTTTGCGATGCTTTCCACGCAACCAAAGACTGAGGCTTGCCCGAAAATACGACACGCGCATTTATACTATTCTGATGCGCATGAGCATAACCCGAAAAGTCGGGTTACATTGTAGTGCAAAATCCGAAAAGAGACGTCGGAAACAGCGCCTTCTTCAAGAAATGATCGCACAGTAGAAACACCCAAAACAGCAATTACTTACTGACAATACCTGGAGTAGAACTTGAAGTTAATAGATTTATAATGACTTGCCAATCGAAATTCGTAAGTTGGATCAAGCTTCGTAAGAAACACGAAAAACTATTTTAACTTGTAATGAATTATTTTATGTATTATTGTAAGCAAGTATTTTTAACTCATATTTTTATATAATAATAATACTTTATTTTCCACAGGAAATATATTAGGAGCAGTTTTTTTAGGAACTGAATTATATCAATCCTGTGTAAACATTCAAATGACTTTCCGTATTTTTTATAGTAGCGTTATGGTGCCAAATGTTTACGAAAATGCTTTTAGTGTATTATTAAAATATTTATTGGGTTTTGGGCTGGGTTGGGTCTCAAATTTTTCTTTGTTTCGTTTTTTAAGAAAAAGAATTGTTTTCGGAAATGTTATGGTTGTCTATTTTATTACAATTTTCTATTTTAAAATAGTTAGAATTATGAATTCAATCACAGAGAAAGATAGAGGCGATAACTATGACAATGTAGAGGTAAAATTGGAACATGATGAAGACAATGAGAAATATCTGTTTCCTGTAATGAAAGAAGAAAACTTTCCTAAAGTGTATTGCTTCTTAATTGAAAATGGTTCTGGTAATCAGGAATGCAAGGAAGATAAGATTTTAGAAAAAGAAGACTTTGGTACAGTGTATTCCGACTTTACAGATGATTCGTCCAATCAGGAACGGAGGCAAATAAACAACATTAATGTATGTGTTTATTTAATGGTTAAGTAATGTGTTTGTTTTTCATATTTTACTGATCTTTTTGCTCGTAAAAAATAAGGCCATGAATCAATCTATTTGAAATAGTTAAAAGGCTCAAGACACACCACGAAGCAACACCATTAATGTTGTGTGGAAACTGATGACATACAGTTGCCGCTTGATAAGTGGAACTTTAAAGGGACTCAAAAATAGTTTTCGCTTACTTGAATACTTTTCAAACAAATTTAATTGGTCAAAAAACACACAGCTATGAAAAAAAATAATTTAGAAGGTCCTTAAAATATAGGTGAAAATAGTCCTAGAAGAGGTAATATAAGACACAACCAGTTCAATTTATGAGAATTCCTTTTATATAGTCGTTTAGAACGAAACTTTACAAATCTTTTACTTTCTGTAGAAATAATCGTGAATGAATGCTTTAAGTAACTTGTCAGTATTTTTCTCTTACAAATAGGCTTTAATCTAAAAGTGTTTTAATTTTGTTTTATACGTCAGTGCAACTAGGCTTTTGAAAGTATTTATTGCCTTTGCTTTCGTCTTCCAATTTATCATCATCAACTACAATGTTATCCGTGTTATCTTGTAGACTATCGATTTTTTCATCTATAGATAGCACGAACTCATTACCAGCTACAGAATCATCTAAACATACTAAATCTTGAGGTGTAAAGTAAATTTATGAGTTACGTACTCTTGCCGAGTCTCCAATTCTTTTAAGTTGCCTATTAGTTCACTGAATAGATCATTCAAATCATTTTGTTTTTAAAATTGAGGAAACCTTTGAATTAGGACCGTGTAATTTGGCTCAAGGGGCCAGAAAAGTGGTTCCACTTAACGACTTTTCAACTAATCCGAAAAAATTAAGAGAGTGTGATAATGCAAATCCAAGGGACCGGGTAAAATGGTTCCACTTAATGAAAATACCACTCATTCGGGGTTCCACATGTTAAGCGGAAACTGTGATTATTACAGCCTTATTACAGACTCAGAAAATTGTCATTTCTCATGCTTCGAGTTATACGAAATTGTCAAAATTTGCTTCTCCTATGATTTTAAAAACCGAGTTTTGTCTTACTTCACACACATTTCCCGGGATTTTTCTGCACTTTTTATATAAATCTTTATCAATTAAAAACTAATCGTTATCCCGTAAAAAAAATCAACACAACATACGTATTTTGTTCCTCAATTGACCAAGAATCATTATATCGTGCATCGTAGCACAAACAAAATATGGTGATTATTATGAAGACTATAGCTGTTATCCTGTGGAAAAATGCACGGCTGCAGCCATTGTACATATTTAGGTCCCAGATTATTTAGCACAAAGTGGACAACATACGGTTATTAATAAAAAAATTACGGCCGTCATTTTAAAATCACTATATAACAGCATTTTGTGATGAGGATCAGGTCTAAAACACACTTATATAACAGGCATGTTTTTCTTTGAACTTCAAAGTCGTGAAGTTTACAATTGTTAACTTAATAACATGCCAAAACATACGGCGAGATGTCATTACTTTTTACATAAACTTTATGGCGTCGTGCGAAAAAGAATTGGAAAAATTATCCCATACATTTAATTTGATCATCATAGAAAGGTCTTGTCAACCATATTAATAGAATCATTAGATACATATTCTTGGAGTGTTTCTGTAAAGCAAGGGCCAGACTTTGCCATTTCTAGTGAAAACTAAATATTCAGTTTAAACTGTGTTGTCTATACTGAATCACCTATTTTGTTTCAATTGTAAGAATCTAAGACCATTGTGGTATAAATCTATCAATAGCCAGTCAAAAGTTAATAAACAGTATTCAATTTTACTAGGAGAAATTATTTAAAAAAGGAATTGTTATAACAAATTTAAAGATGCTTTCTTTAATGCTCGCCCTGAAGCTATACATTATACTTTTTCCAATTCTGTTTAGGCTGATGTGAAGTTGCGTGAAGATGATGGATGTGGAAAGCAACTTAGTCTGATGGAAAATTTGAAAACAATTTCAAGAATTCCTACTGTTAAAAAACATAGTAATTGTGATGTTTGTGGGAAAAAATTCAATCAATTGAGTGTTTTCAAAAGACATATCAAAACTCATACTGATGAAAACCTATATAAATGTGATCTTTCTGAAAAACAATTTAGTTGGCCAACAAATTTCCAAAAACATACGCGAATCCATACTAGAGAGAAGCCATACAAGTGTGATTTTTGTGGAAAACAATTTCACCAATCAGGAAAGTTGAAAAGACATATAAGAATTCATACTGATGAGAAGCCTTTTAAATGTGATGTTTGTGAAAAACGATTTAACCAGTTGGGAAACTTAAAAAACATATAAGAATTCATACTGATGAGAAGCCTTTTAAATGTGATGTTTGTGAAAAACGATTTAAACAGTCAGGAAGCTTAAAAACACGTATGAGAATTCATACTAATGAGAAGCCTTTTAAATGTGATGTTTGTGGGAAACAATTTAACCATTCAGGACATTTAAAACCACATATGGGAATTCATACTAATGAGAAGCCTTTTAAATGTGATGTTTGTGAAAAACGATTTAACCATTCAGGACATTTAAAAAAACATATAAGAATTCATACTGATGAAAAGCCTTTTAAATGTGATGTTTGTGGGAAAAAATTTAACCACTTGAGCAGTTTACAAACACATATGAGAATTCATACTAATGAGAAGCCATACAAGTGTGATTTTTGTGGAAAACAATTTCACCAATCAGGAAAGTTGAAAAGACATATAAGAATTCATACTGATGAGAAGCCTTTTAAATGTGATGTTTGTGAAAAACGATTTAACCAGTTGGGAAACTTAAAAAAACATATAAGAATTCATACTGATGAGAAGCCTTTTAAATGTGATGTTTGTGGGAAACAATTTAACCATTCAGGACATTTAAAACCACATATGGGAATTCATACTAATGAGAAGCCTTTTAAATGTGATGTTTGTGAAAAACGATTTAACCATTCAGGACATTTAAAAAAACATATAAGAATTCATACTGATGAAAAGCCTTTTAAATGTGATGTTTCTGGGAAAATATTTAACCACTTGAGCAGTTTACAAACACATATGAGAATCCATACTAGAGAGAAGCCATACAAGTGTGATTTTTGTGGAAAACAATTTCACCAATCAGGAAAGTTGAAAAGACATATGGGAATTCATACTGATGAGAAGCGTTTTAAATGTGATGTTTGTGAAAAACGATTTAACCAGTTGGGAAACTTAAAAAAACATATAAGAATTCATACTGATGAGAAGCCTTTTAAATGTGATGTTTGTGAAAAACGATTTAAACAGTCAGGAAGCTTAAAAACACGTATGAGAATTCATACTAATGAGAAGTCTTTTAAATGTGATGTTTGTGGGAAACAATTTAACCATTCAGGACATTTAAAAAAACATATAAGAATTCATACTGATGAAAAGCCTTTTAAATGTGATGTTTGTGAAAAACAATATAAGCACCTGTGCAGCTTAAAGAAACATTCATGTTCGTGAAAAACTGTATGTATGAATGTGATGTCTGCATGACAAAAAATATCACACAAAAATATCCCAATTTTTTTTTTTTGTAATTTTACGAAACTTTTACAAATAGAAATAAAAAGATATCATGGAAAGGTCTTATCAACCTTAAAAATATCTTACTTTAAGAAATACAACCATAGATACATAATCTTTGAATTTTTCTTTAACAAAAGTGCGTTTCGTTGCCATTTCTAGTATAAACTACATAATTCTTACCTTAAACCCTGTTGCTATATTGAATTCTATGCTCTCTTTTGATTCAATTTTAAAAATCTTAGACCTATGTGTTATAAAATCTGTTATAGGCAGTCGAAGATCGATATACCCCTTTGGACCAAAGAAAAGAAGAAAAGAAAAAAAAGTCATTTGGATGAACAACACATTGTTTCGTATCAAAATATTGCACAAAAACTACTATCCACCAATCACAGCTAATATTGGCATTCGTCAAAAGCTCTACATAATCAATTTCATCGCTGCCTTACTCGCGTTCATTTTCGTCTAAACATTATTGCAATTCATAACTGTTGTCCAGATGACGAAAGCAAACATTTAAAATGCAGAATCGCTTGTCTTCTGTGTTCGGCTGTGACGTCCATAATTTCTTATTTCTATTTTCTGATGATCCTTTCTTTAGTTCCTTATATTTTGCAGTTGTATCTTTGGCTAAGGGAAGAAAGAAGGTAGAGGCGAATATCTATCCAACTGATCATCATAATGTGGTTCAGCAGCTCTTGTTTGGATAGCTCTCTCGCAAAGTTGAATGTCATTGCTCCATGTCATTTCGATAATACTCCTTTGGCATCTTCTTGTTCCGTTGATTTTTTTCTGCTTCAAATGGTGTCTCTTTATGAAATTTGCAATTACATGCTTCTTTGAAACAGCATTTTCATCTTCTGTTTGTTTTCTATAAATGCTCCGTCTGTTACTTCAATGTCAATTCAAATCCACATGATATCATTTAGCTCTTGCATCGTTGAATCTAGTCAGAAGTATCAAGAAGAATGGTCTGTACTTTGAACCAGATGGAATCTTGAAAAGCTTTTTCTTTTGCTGGTTAAAGGCTGTTTGAATGATGCCTTCCATGTTTTTTATATATTTTAAAATTTTGAGTCTTGTCAAGTTTATGCTCTTGTAAACGGTGACCATCCCAACTGCGATCAGCCTCTTCTTTCTTTTGAATCACCTCAACTTTGTTTTGTTTGAGCTTTGGTTCTCCTAGGCTTTCCTAGGTTAAATCCATTGCGAACTTGACGTAGAAGCTTGGTGGGGCAAGTATGCAGCAGTGGAAGTTGAAGAATCTACAAATGAAAGTTGTAATGGACAAAGTAGCTGTGTCAGGAGCAGCATATGTTGAAACTTCTATTGACGAGACAGTTTTACCTTAGGAGAAGAAATTATTGCGCAAAAAAAGATTGCGGAAGAAAGTATCCAGGAATATCAATTCGCAACCCTTTCTACCGAAATTCCTAGAAAAGTTACGCAATTCGCAATCATTTTTCCGCAATTCAAACGAAACAATTTTTTTATCGAATTTCACAAAAAGGACGAGCGATAAATTTTTACTAAATATGTAAGGGAAAGGTAAATCCTCGTTTATACTGGTATGAATTAATCATCTGAGACCAATAGTTCCATTGAAGACTATTACTTCCGACAGTATACTTTAAGGGCTATTATTGCGTTTTTCAAGTATCCGCGAATATCTTTTGGAACATTCAAATCAGAAAAGTTTCTTCTCACAAGATCACCAATAATTCCTTATTCGAGAAAGTTCATGTGCTCACCAAACTAATTTATATCTTACCTTAAGAGAAATGCACTAAAATCAAATGAGCGAAAGATATCCATTTAAACATTCGCAAAAATTTTGCGAATTAAGGTATTTATATGTTTGCGTATTTAAAGGAAATTTAATTCTCTTTTTAAATTTTTATTCGGCTGTCTCGGTGGTCAGAAATATTTCAAGAATTAAAACTAGCCATTTAGTAAAAATTTTTTTACTTATTTTAAACAAATTGATGTCGTTCGCAATACATAAGAAATTTGTTTACATGCCTCCTGTACTGTAAGGAGCTTAAAACATTGATCAAATAAATGTATAGGATTGTCCTTTTGACGAACGGGTCATAAAGAGATTTAGGATTAAAAAGGTTTTTAATGACGTCCAAAAGTTGCCAGTTCTCAAACGAATGAGTTGGCATAGCTTTATTTGACCAGTTTTGTCCAAAGTTAATTCCTGGTAACACACATGGGAGAATGGGTGGCAATTTTGCTACAATTTGTTATTTACTGTCAAAGTTAAAAGTGACTTTGAAGTAAAAGACCCACGATTTTTAGTTAAAATTGCGTTTTAATGTATTTTTTTACCAATATTCTGAACTTATAATTGACTTGGATTTAGGGTTTTACTGTCCCACTCTTTCCACGGTTTCTTTTTTACTCTTTTATCCTACTTTTCCCCAATATAAATAACTTTATTCTTTAACCCAATGTAGCCATTTTTTGATACAAACAAAAAAATGTTATATAAGCCAAAAATTAAATAATTTTGTTAAATGTAATATTTTTGTTAAAGTGTTCCAGAAGGACTTAAGGGATATTGACGAGTCCTTGCTGATGATATCTTGTTCAAATGGAGTAGATGTTTTAGGACTTACCGGTAGGCTCTTATACCAGTACACCAATTCCGTGTGGTAAACTTTCCAAAGCTGTTCCAATCCACAGTTTTTAGCCCCCTTCCAAATCACTTATTTCTATGCATTATTCTGAGCAGACGTTTAAGTTCCACACAATAAAGGTCCAAGTGCTTTACATCTAGAACGCTAACTGAGTCTGTGTATCTGTAACCGGACAAAGTGAGTAAAATCTTAACAAATGAGGCATACTATTTTTCAAGGCCGGAAACGTTGTAATTTGCTAACTTTGAAAAATTGCTGCGCTCTTGATGGAGAAGCACTTAGAATGGTGCAATTTAAGGCTATTTCTATTTATTTTTTAGCTCCCAATCATGGTGACCGCCATTTTGTGACCATTTCTGAAACTGTGTCGTCGGGTCTGTTTTGCTGTCAAGAAATAAACATGGTCCGTGAATAGGTCAACTTGATTTGCGAGAGAAACAATTGCTAGGATATATTTTGTTCACATTATAAATAAACCATCCACGGTCAATTCCTTTTTATAAATTGGTGCACACAATGGCTGTATTGTGTGAAGCTTGAAATGCTAATGAAAATTCTGTGTAGGATCGTGTATTTCCAAAGAACGTTTACAGAGATATTGCGATAATTGGGGTTCGTTTATTTTAATGTACAACCTGTTGTTCTTTACAATGGATATGTTGATTGCGTTTACAGGTTTCCTCATGGCATTTACGTGCGCACTGTGTTAGAATCTTAGGGTAAACTAAAGCAGAAGGACAACAATAAACGAAATAAAGCTTCATGTTTTATGTTTATTCATACAATACTTCAATGACATGTCTTTTAGTAGCAATCCTCTATTCTTTCTGCTTTTTACTTCTTTTCTATATTAAATTTTTCTATAACACAACACAACGAGCACTTCATAATCCATCGACGACATACCCAACGTAACTTTACTTTTAGTTAATTAATTTTAATTCTTAGACTGAAGGTCATCGTTGTTGACATTGTCGTTTATTAATGTTGATTGGTTATATTGTTTACATTCTTGTAACGTAAGGTTTTTTGACAAGTCCATTCTGAAACGGATTCGCGGACCCATCTTTGAATAGTTTTGCCTAAATTCGTTTCTAGGTTAAGAGTAGACATTACAAAATTACATTATTCTGCCCTCTATTACAACGATCTGAAAATCTGTCAGTTCAACTGGCACAGTCTCTTGTTTGATAATCTGTGACCCACGCAGACAAAGCAGCTGAAAAGAACATAATAGACTGAAGCTAAGGCGTTATTCGATGAATTTGTGGTGACATCTATAGATTCCCTTCTTTTCTGCAATTAAACTTTAGAGTCGACTGTAAAAAGTAAAACTTTGTCATATAACTTTCTCCAAAGCCTGCAGAAGTTCGCTTATGTTCGGTATTGTTCTCATAACATAAGTAAATTTGTGTTGCAAACTATAAATGCAGCGTATGCAGCATGAGGATAAGCAAAGGAAATTTTCGATTATTTCTTTAGTTTCTAAAATTTACTTCCTCATTGTGTCTTCCATGCATTCATATTTCACATGGGTGCTGCCAATAACAGCCCCAAGATCACGATTTTCTTCTCTGGCTATTTGTACACCAGTAACTCTGAACAATTTCACTGCCTCTTGACTTTTCACTATCAGCCAGCTCTTGCTCGGTTTCGCGAAATAACCAATATGGGCCATGTTCAGAAATCGTATCCCACCAACTTTTCAAGCTGAAAGAAGAATCAATGCCAGTAAAGTCATCAGCATATTCTATTCGTTTATATCGAATAGCACATTCTTTTGTGGCAATTTCTGCATTGGAAGCGGTAAACTACGGACAGCATACATAAAATTCTGGGCACAAGATGTTAACGCTATGTATACCGGTGGATAGAATTGAAGGCGTTCGTGGCATCAATTTGCAATAACCTATGACTTTCATCATCATCAAACAAGCATGTACAGCTCAAAATAGAGATTTTTGTCCTGCACACAACTGTAAATTTTTACTCGAATTGAAATCAGATCCATTAGAGTCATATATCGTATTTTTCAATGCACTGCACCGCGACGAAAGGTTAAACCAACAAATCACACTACCCCGTATGTAAGATTAAAAAACAAGATTTGTAAATGATTTATTTATTATAGAATTAATACATTTACAAAATACAACTTTATGTTCTATTCAATCTTACGTAGACCAATGACAAGCTTTCTTGTCGAATCTTCTGACACAAGCATATTGTCCATATGAGGTTTAAGTTCGTCAAAAAGTCTTTGTTAACATGCTTTAAATTTCTCCTCTTTGCGTTTCTCACTAGTGTATTCAAACAATGTATTCTTCATATAGCAGCTAAGCGATGAACAAGAACGACAACATTTTTAGATTCAGTTGTTTCGATTGTTTTTTGTACTCTTATACTTTTAAGTCTCGTGAACGATGTCAGATTGATAATATACACCGGGTGTATATAATCCAGGTTGATTAAAGTAAATATGATTTCGTTTAGGATACATTCTTTTAATTTTTAGGGAACGTGGTTGTTTCTCTTTTCCATCGCATTCTCAGATGAATTTTTTTGTAGTTACGGCTGAAAAAATGTTTTCAGAAATTTTACAACTCTAAGGCAGTTTTTACCTTTAGTTGAGTAATCATAGTCCTGCAAGCACCTGCACTTCGTTTTATTTTGTTTCGACAATACCTGGAACCTATCTATATTCCTAATTATTAATCCTCATCCACACTTCATCTCCGACATCAGAAGTGCATATGGTAGATTTGCTAATCAAGGGTGTCTCTCAAGGGTGAATTTATTACAGCGACCATCAAAAAAGAAAAATGCACTGGAAATGAGGTTGCTGGTCATTATTTTCTTCTGGTTCAATTTCTGTAGGTCTGGTTTAGCAAGGCCCAATTTGATGTCATTTTTGTTTATAAATATTTTGAACTACATACAGGTAAAACTTAGTTCATTGTCGCTGCTTCACATTTGAGGTCTAATTGTTGCTGCAATGTCATGATTGTTGGAGGCTAATGGGTATGCTCGATCCACTTGAAATATGAGTTCATTACTATAGAGGATATATTGCCTAGAAACCGACAGTTGAAGTCGTATCCAAAAATTGCTGATAATCTCACAACAATAATGAGGAGCTTTTACAGGTGCGGTTTTCTCGGCATGGTTTTCACTTGTGCACCATTTGCTTAATGATTCGAGCCATGTTTGACCAATAGATATAACTGCAGGCTGGTGCTTTCCCGGGGTTTATGCCTGAACGAGCACTATGCAACTTTTTCAAGACAGTGTTTTGCATATATGTTTACTCTGCTTCCCCATAACACACACCCACCTGCGACGGCGCTTACATGGCTTCATTGATTCGTTCAATAGCATATCTTCACGGTCCATTACAAACAAATGTTTACTCGTACTAGTATATAATGTCTCCTTGTTTGCACTCAAATTTCAACACATGTAACTGGCGATCGGACTAACTCAATCGTTGTCACTTTTTCTTCTGGGCAAGACGATTATTCAGATAGCAATAACACACGATTCTTCACCATTTGCATTTGACCCTCTTTTACAATACTTTAACTCGTAAATGGACAACAGGATAGCTTATCATTGCATCCTAGAAGCGGTCAAACTATGTACAGCCTTATCCGCTCCGACTGTTCGATATTATTTAATCAAATATCTAGAGCTTTTGTGATATTGAACATGGCAAGAGTTTAATATACATTGATTGTTGCTGAAAGATGGCGGCTGAGTTAGTATATTCTTGTTCTTAAGAGATTGTCGAAACTCAAAATTCTGTTGTGATTTAGAAGTCTTATTCACCGTAACCTGGATTTTTGTTAATATGAGGGCTGCAAATTAACGACTAGTACTTTATCAAGTACATTGATCAAATAAATGTATAGGATTGTCCTTTTGACGAACGGTTCATAAAGAGATTTAGGATTAAAAATGTTTTTAATGACGTCCAAAAGTTGCCAGTTCTCAAACGAATGAGTTGGCATAGCTTTATTTGACCAGTTTAGTCCAAAGTATATTCCTGGTAACACACATGGAAGAATGGGTGGCAATTTTGCTACAATTTGTTATTTACTGTCAAAGTTAAAAGTGACTTTGAAGTAAAAGACCTACGATTTTTAGTTAAAATTGCGTTTTAATGTATTTTTTTACCAATGTTCTGAACTTATAATTGACTTGGATTTAGGGTTTTACTGTCTCACTCTCTAGTACTTTATCATAACACTCGCACCTAATGGAAACAAAGAAACCGCACAGTGTGGTAAAATCTTTTGCTAAAGGCTTTTGGTGTAATTTTCCCGAAGCCATTTTCAAGAACGTATTGTTGCACAAACAGGAATAGTATATGTCGGTGAAGCTGTTTCCAAGGTATTTGGCCCAAAAGTTATAAATACAACGCGATGACTTCACTAATTTCAACACAACCATTGAGGACAATCTAAGGCATTTATGCTGCGACGAATAATAAACGAAGTAATGTGATATTCGTATTGTAATCCAACACAACCAAAGCACAACCAAAGAACCTCTTCTTGAACTATTCCGAAATAGAAACACAATAGAATAATGCATGTAACATAATGTCAGTAGAGTGTTTTATCTAACATAAAAATAATTAACTTATCTTAAATTTATCGTAGGTAAATTTTATTTTTAAAAACCACCAGACTTATTGTTATACAAGAAGACTACTTCTAAGACCGTAGAAAAATTGCCATCAATGTCCTGATTATATCCAAAATCTTTCTCTACAGCCCCTTTAGTCCAGAACACCATGACCTGGAGAAAAATGATATAGAGCTAATATTTGGCACACTTACCCCTTTTAATATGTAGATTACCAGAAACAAAGCCCCATCGATAGCATTTGTAGAAAATGAGATATGCGCCATTTTTAAAAATGGTGGATTTTCAAATTTTTGAGAAAACGAAAGTTGGTCAATTCAGTCAATTTAGAACAAAAAGTATTATCAATCAACTGTCAAAAATCATTATTTTTAAAGTATGGACTTTCTTTAATAGTTTTCATCTTAAAAAAGTAAAAATATGTATACAAATATGTAAAATCAAAATGCATCAAATATATATATCAAAAATGTTGCTATTCTCTTCCTCATCTTCCAAATCATCTTCAACGTTACTATCACCATCGCATACCTAAAAAAAGAGTAATTAATAAGACAAAGGTTGGCTTTTTTGCTGAACTGACTCCTTATAAATAAATAATTTTTTTTGGAAATAGTTAAGCCACGGGGACACGAGACAATATTTTCAGGCGATTCTGCTGGGACGGCTAATATCACAGACGTAATTTATTAGAGTAAATCATGGAATTAACTCAAGTTATTGAAGTAATGACAAAATCAGAAGATACAATTATGAAATTTTTAAATTCTCACGTGGAAAGACTTGAGAAAAAAATTGAATATCTCATAGTTGAAAACGTAACCTTAAAGGGTGAAGTTTTAAATGTAAACAAGGAGAACGATCGTATGAAAAGCGAAATGAAAAGTCTAACTGAAGCCATGACCTTTCATAGTCAAACTTTTGACGAAAAAGTTGTGGAGATGAAGGAGGCTATGAAGAAAGTGAAAAACAGTGAAAATAACTATGCAGCAGAAAGAGCTCAAAAATTCGAAGAAAAAGTGATTAATTTAGAAGACAGGAGTAGAAGGAATAATCTGAGGTTTAACGGTATCGTAGAGAGTGAAAGCGAAACATGGATTGAGTCGGAAGAAAAGATTAGAAAAGTCATCAAAGAAAAATTAGGAATCGAAAAAGAGGTTGTCATTGAGAGAGCTCACCGAACTGGCAAGTTTTACAAACCAAAAGGTGAAAGTACTGGCAGAACAATAGTAGCGAAATTCCTGAATTACAAGGACAAAGACATGATTTTAACCACATTTATCGAAAAAGAACTTTGGAAAGAGAAAATTTACATAAATGAAGACTTCTCTTTTGAAACTCTCAAATTGAGAAAAAAAGCATTAGAAGAAATGAAAGAGATAAGAAAAGATGGTGGGTATGCTAAGGTCAACTATAATCGTTTAGGGTGAGCAATTTTTGAATGAAGAAGAAGGTTTTCAGTCTTAGTTTCTTAGAGTTAGTTATTATTTTATTTTCTTAATGGATTTAAAATGCATCCAAACAAAGAATCTGCTTAAACAATTATACTTTTCCTTCGTCCATAGTCACTTATCATATGGTAATATAGCCTGGGCAAGTACGAATAAAACTAAGCTATTAAAACTTTACAGAAAACAAAAACATGCAATCCGAGTTATTACTTTTGAAGATCGTCTAACACCTTCTAAGCCACTGTTTGAAGAATTGAAAATCCAAACCCTAATGGAAATTAATATTTATCAAAACCTTTGTTTTATGTTTAGATGTAAAATAGGCCTATCTCCTCGTATATTTCATAACTTGTATACAGAAAAGTTATCAGGAAAATACAATACAAGATCAAAACAACTCAAAGAACCAATAATAAAAACAAAGTATGAAGAATTTTGCATCAGCTATCGTGCACCACACTTATGGAACAAAATTACACCTCTAATTTTAGAAAGTACAGAAATATATTCTTTAAACGTTTTTAAGAGTAAAGTTAAAGCAAATATCAAAACCTTACACGAAATTGATTCATATTTTTAAAAATATCTTGAAAAACATAATAAGAAAAAATATCTTATTATTCTACTAAATCGAAAGCTTTAATTTAGAGAATTAACCAGTTTTCTACATCGGTTCTCGGTGACAAGACTCACATGAAGTCTTCTTCGAGTTGCCCGAACTTTCTCTACACTTACACGAAACGACACGCGATTTATATAGTTGATTTAGAATAATCAGCGTTTTATTTAGTATATTGATGTTATTCACGATTATTTTTTTATTTTGTTTTAAACTAGATTCTTGTAAATGTAGTTAAAGTAGAAAATAAACTATCTTATCTATCTTATAAGAGATTTGCCTTTAAAAATGAAGAATTATAGAGAGCGGACCTCTTAATTTTCACATGTTTCACCGTGACATTCTCCACAAGACTGCATACAGCTCAGATCATGTTTTCTGCACGAACACAGATTTGTTGAACAGGGTGACTTCGAAGTAGCCTTGCAGTTAAATTTAATGATTTTTAGGAGGCTATCAGGGCGATTTGTTTATCTGTCCTTATTGGCATCATTTGAGAATTTTCGATTTTACAGCCCCACTTGTTTGGATCAATTTTCTTAAGCTATAAGACAAAAAATTGTTATAAAAATTGAGAAATTGATACTTTAACTGAAATTGTTTCGACACTTGTGTGGTTAAAATTTTTTATACTTTTTTCCTTTAATATCTTACAATTCATTATCTGTAGATGAACTCGAAAACCGTGTAGAATAGCACCACTTTCCGTAGGTTACATCTTTTCAGGATCAATTTTTCTTTTCCAACACATATCGAGATATTTCCGGTATCTGCAAAATGATAAGGAAATATTTTGTCGTAATGTCTGTATTCAAAGTCTTCTCTGATCAACACCCTATTAACATGCACTTTGAGATTATACTAAATGAAGAGAACCTTTTTATATTGTGAATAAATGTTATATTAGCTATATGTAAGAAACTCACCTAAGTTTGCATAATTTAGTCAAGTCATTACCACAATAAATGATTTGAAACGTTTTGATGGCAGCTTTTTCGACATTTCTGTTGTCTGCCCAAACATCACCCATTCTGTGTGAGACAATCTGCAATGTTTTGTTCTTTGTTACCAATTACATGAAGTTATTTTTTCCAAAAGGTGCCGATGTTGTATCACAGCCGGAAAACGCATGTACAAAAAGAATATGCTCTCGGATAGGGTTCCATTTCTGACAGACAACTTTTTTTTCTTCAGAAAAGTACCGTTTAGTACAATACAATAATGGCGATGAGTATAAACAATGTTTCACATTTTTTAAATTTTATTATTGGAGATGGTGATATTATAAATAGTGTTGGAATTCGCTGGAAGAAGTGCATATCCAGATTTGATAATTATTTAGTGGCTATGGATATAGCGAATGAAGATCGGAAAAGAGCTTAACTTTTACACTTCGGTGGTTCCGAGCTACAAGACATATTTGATTCATTAGATAACACTGGCACAACATATAATGAACTAACAACTGTATTTATAAACTATTTTGAGCCCAGAACCAATGACAGTTTCCATGTCTTTAATTTCCAAAAAAACTATGCAAACAAAAGGTGAAACAATTCAAGCATTTTATCTACGATTAAAAGAGATGGGAGGTCGTTGTAATTTTGAAGATAAAGACTTATATTGGGTAAAAAAAAAAAAAAAGCTTATATTGGGTACGAACTCACAGAAATAACGAAAATTTTGTTTTAGCAACAAGGACGCTAGCCTACAAGATATATTAACACGAGGTAAGCTGTTACAAGACGTTGATATCCAATTAAAGAAATGTGAAATTCAGAAAATGAAATCGAAATGTAACGTGAGGATGTGCCGACATTGCTAGCAAAATTAATTGATTTACAAGAACAAATAAATCACAGGAGACTAGAGGAAGGTAAGGGCAGTTTTTTCACGTCTGGTGCAGCCAAAAAATCCAAAACTGGTTACAACTGCGGAAACCAATGGCCCCACAATGCTCAGTGTCCATCTAAGGGTAAATGTTGCAAGAACTGTGGAAAATTAAATCATTTTGCACGTGTTTGTAGAAGCAAATTAAAAACAGGACCGTCTTCTGTTAATTATGTACAAAATTGTTTGGATGATAGTCAAATGTTGTATACTTTTAGTATCTTATAGTATATACTTCTAATATCTCACCCGTCCCTACTCCAACTGTGTCTATAAAAAAAACACTGATTTATTTACCGTTTTCGAAGTAAATGCTGCGCACACAGTATCCCCAAAATTGGAGCGATTTTCTACAACTATTCAAATAGACGGCCGACCTATTCGCTGTCTTATCGATACTGGATGTAGTACGAATATACTTAATTTACAAAGTTACCGCTATTTAACTAAGTTCAAAAAATTAAATCTCAGAAAGCCGAACGTTTCTCTAGTCACGTATGGTGAAAATGCTGCAAACACAAAACTAAAATCAATCGATACAATAAGTTGCCTCCCTGAGTCAAAGAACAAGTTTGCCGAAGATTTGTTTTTTTGTAGTCGACACACCTGCCACTAATTTAGTAGGTGGCAATATCAAACCAGTTGTTCAGAAAGCCCGCCGTATCCAAATCAACCTTAGGCAAAAGGTCGAGGAAGAGTTGCAAACTTTGAAACAGGAGGACATTATTGAGGATGTTGAGGGCGAACCTACCCCCCTGGGTATCACCTATTGTCGTTGTCCGAAAGAACGACAAACCCAAACAAAGTCCGTTTGTGTATTGATATGCGCCAGACAAACCAGGCCATTAAAAGAACTCGATATCCATTACCTTGCTTAGAGGATTTGATCTATGAGTTAAATGGAAGCAAAAAATTTTGTAAGCTTGATATGAACAAAGCTTTCTTACAATTTGAGCTAGACGAAAATTCGCGCCCAATAACGACCTTCGCTACTCACATAGGCTTACAACGCTTTAAACGTTTGAAACTTGGAACTAGTTCGTCATCAGAAGAGCTCCAGCAAAAACTTGAACATGTTTTAAGAGATATTGCAAAAACATTGCCAATGATATTATTTTATTCGCCAAAAGCAGAGAGGATCTCAATTCCGCATTACGAAACGTTTTAGAATGCTTTTCGACATACGATCTGACATTGAACCTTTAGAAATGCCAATTTTACGTAACAGAAGTAGAATTCTTTGGTTTTATATTTTCCACTCAGGGTATCAGTCCAAGCCCTGATAAAGTTGCGGCTATCCCAAAATTAAATCCACGAACGAATACTAGCGAAGTGCGATCATTTCTTGGCATGAGAAATCTCTTAAGTCGTTTCATAGCACACTTACGCCGAATTAAGTAGTCCTTTACGTGAATTGACGAAGAAGAATGTCCCTTGACAGTGGGGAACTAAAGAGCAGCAAACGTTTGAGAACCTTAAATTGGAATTGTCGTCGAATCAAGTGATGACTTACTTCGAACCCTCCAAGGAAACCACCATTGTTACGGACGCAGGACCAAAGGCGTGAGTGAGATATTAATGCAACATACCCCAATCAAAAGCGATTATCGAGTGATAGCGTATTCTAGCAGACCGCTAACAGACGTATAAACACGATACAGTCAAATTGAGAAAGAATGTTTAGGCATTCTTCATGGTTGCGAGAAGTTTTGTTTGTATCTACTTGGTGGAAAATTTACTGCTCTTACTGACCATAAACCGCTAGTCTCCTTACTAACTAATCCCAATTCTGTTGTGCCCCTTCGCATTGCAAGGTGGTCATTACGATTACAAGAGTATAACTGCGTGGTACAGCATATCAAAGGAGAACTCATTCCCGCAGATTATTGTTCAAGACATGTCACAGGAACGATGAACACTGTTACTAGTCAAATTACATAAGCTCGTGTAAACTTTGTAGTAAATAATGCTAAACCAAATGCAGTAACTTTGAAGGAAATTCGCCAACAAACATCAAAAGATACCACCCTCACTAAGTTACGCGATCTCATTAATAACAACTCTTGGTACACGTTAGATAAACCAAAGGAGAGTTTTGAAAACTGTAATGTTATGAGCTAAAAACATACCGTCGAATAGCACAGGAACTAACTGTCACATCAGATCAATCTATGCTTCTTAGACGAAATCGCATTATCATACCCGCCGCCCTCCGTACCAGAATGATCGCTTTGGCTCACGAAAATCATTTGGGAATTGCCAAACAAAATTATTACTTAGAGATAAAATTTACTTTCCTGGTATGGATGCTGCAATAGAACGAACTGTGAGTGAATGTCTTTCCTGTAACACCACAGCAAGATCAGATCCGCCATCACCATTGCAACCATCGCCCTTATCGCCAAAGGTCTGGCACACCCTTAATATTGATTGCTTGGTCCTTTTCAGTATTTGTTAAAGTTGAAGTGAAAATAGTATCTTCCACCACATCACAAGAAATACTCACCTGCTTTACGAAAATGTTCGCTACACATGGTCTATTTTATAAAATAATATCGGACAATGAACCTCCATTTCGAAGATAAGCATTGAAAGTATATATGACAGAAAAGAATATAATACATCATCATATTACACCGTTACATCCTAAAGCAAATGGTATGGCTAAAAACTTCATGCGGAATTTGAATAAAACGGTACGTACTGTTCTAATCGAACAAACACCCTGGCTACCAGCTCTGCATCAGTTTCTACAACATTACCGCAGTGCGGTTCACTCAACTACTCAAGTTAGTCATGTAGAAGTTCTATTTAAACGGAAATTTAGACTTAAGATACCCACATTAAATCAGAAAGTCAACGAAAGTGCCATTGCTAATCTTCCAGAAAGGGATACAATTGGGAAAGCATTGATGAAAAGGCAAGTAGTCAAACGACACAACGCCGTCGATAAACAATTCTCTATTGAAGATTACGTTTGGGTACATCAGCCGAAACGCAATGAACTTTCTAGTCGTTTCGATCCAAAACCTTACAATATTACCATCATCAAAGGGACTATGATTACAGCTCAACAACTAGGACACACTATTACGCGAATGTCCAGCACTTCAAGTTCCTATCTAAAACATGCCCAACGAATTTTAACCTAGAAGATGAGGCAACAGATGAGGAGGACCTTTTAGATGATCATTTATCTGCTGAATGACCATCGACCTAGACAACGGAATTGGCCGCAGTAATTTTACAAACAACGATGGTAATAGTTAGTATGTTGACTGAGTGAAGTAAATAACTGTCTAGGAAGGGAAAGGTGTTATGTCTGAATAATCGAGACGATATATATATTACGCACTTTTGTAAATAGGGCAGTTTTAAAAATAAGAATATCTTGAAAGCACGTTTTTTATTATTACATACAATACGAATCATTGTAATTGTTCATATCACTGGATTAAAAATTGTCCACTGTTGTTGTTGTTGTTGGGCTTACGGAACTATGTTAAATTGTATAAATTTAATTGTATATTTAATTATGGTTATTTTGCCATAGTCATAAGAAGAGTTTATGTGTAGTGCTATTTATTTAAAAATCGTAGCTGAGAATTTGCGTGTCGTATATTTTATTGTGTTTTATCTAGACAATGTTGCATTAATTTTCTATTCATTTTCTCACGAACGCAAAGCCCATGTCGGTTTGGTTTTGGTTTCTCTCTGTATAATCTTTTGAAATACGCTCTCACGCACAGAGGATTAGGGCTTACATATGAAAACCATGTATTTTTCTTAACTATGTGCGAATTTTATCCTCCTCCCTTTCAACAATTTATGAACATGCAAATGATGCAACTGGAAACGCAACTAATTTTTTTTTTTTTTGATTTATATTTAGATCGGTATTATATCGACATACTCTTCTTTTCTTAGCAGGAACGCGTGAACTAAAATGTTTTTCTCTACATATGTGATTTCAAACCAACCGCGGCTTCTTCTTTATTTTGTTTGGAGAAAAATCATAGTCTGGATCGTTACGTTCTGTTCTAATTTGTGAAAGCGTATTCAGTACAAAACTATCAAGTTTTGCGTTTTCCGTATATTCCTTCGTCATCTTGTTGTTTTCTATATTTGGTCTCACACATTCGCAATTTTCATTTACACACGATAAGTCGTCCTTTAACATCTCCATTTTCACAGAATCTTTCAACTCTGTTTCGTTCACAGCACTCTGCCTTACATACTTTGTCCTTTTAAATTTACAATTTCCATCCAAACAAAATATCGCATCTTCCAACAATTTTATAATAGCATCAGCAGATTTTTAAATTTCTTCAATTTTCGTTACTTTAATTTTTTTTTATACAGCTGGTTAAGCTTCAGTTTTTTTTGAACTCTTGAGTATGAGGGACCAACTCATTCTAACGAATCAACAACTTGATCTTTGTACGGTTCAGGGAGTTTATTCGCAAAAAGGTGACTTGGATATTCCACTTTTATTGGCCTAGAGGTAAAACATCTTCCAAAAAATGGCACAGTTTAGGTCCTGGCATGTATTAACAGACACTGGTAACGAATTGTGTTACTTGGCTGCACTTAAATTGAGAGCACTAATAAAGTATTTATTTCATTATATAATTCGCATTAGTCGCTGCGGAAATCGTAAGATCTTCTGCAATTACACTCCACGTGACAAGTAGAACATCATCAATGTAATTATCCGGTTTTTATTTTTTCCATAAGGGAGTCATTTTTTTAAGCCATGTTATAAAGACCAATTCATAGAGATAAGGATTTTTGATGACAACTCTTCCAACACATTTTCAACAATATGGTAATAAGGCTTATCGACGTACCAAAGATCGTACCAAAAAACCTCATCCGGGAAATGTTTCAAACCAAGTAGGTACGCTGGTGAGACACTAGCTGTATTTGTGGTTGATAATAAGGTGATCAGTATATTTCGTAAATACCAGTGTTCTCACTATTTTTTAATCTTGCTAAAAGTTCATTAACGAATTATGAATGAGTATCTATAAAATGTGTGTCTCTGTAACAGGCAAAGTAGATTATATTTTTACAGTTTTCTTTTATAATACATCCCCTATAAAAACATTCTGTATTTTATAAACGTTTTGTTCAAGATTTTAATTAGTTAGAACAAATCATGTGTTAAAATAAAGTTTCATTAGTTAGGAATTTTATTTCATGCTAAAATACATTTACCGTGACGACTGCTTTGTTATAAATTATTGCACAGGCAAAGTCACAGGCAATTAACGTTGTTATTATTGTTGTCCATTTCGTTCAAAAGTTTTAATTGATAGTTTGTGTCTCTTAAATGAAATTGACAACAAATCATTTTGTGATAAGAAGCATACAAAACATTTTAAATGCTCTTGAGTGGATTCCTCAACGGGAATTCGTTTAAAACGTTTTTTCAGCGTTCTTAATGAAATTATCAACAAACCTTATTGTGATAAGAAGCACACTAATTTCATTGGATTCTTCCACGCGTTTTAATAACTAGCGTATGAATACATTTAAATGCAGTGTATCCGTTATATGGTATCTATGGTTTTAATCTTTAAAGAGAAAAAAAGTAATTACTTGTCGTAATCATACCAACTACAACCGCAATGGTTTTTAAAAGAATTAAATAAACATTTGTACACATTGACTGATGTAATTAGTGCGTGGAGTTTTTTAAAAATATTTTGTTAACCGTAATCGATAAACACGCGCCACTCATGCAAAATGTATGAAAATTAGGAAACCGTTGTGTTTGAATGTATTTGTTGAAAGTCAGCTGAAGAACTTGCAGCGCAAGAAAGCTACAGGTTATGACCAAATACCATCAGGACTTTTGAAAGACGAAGCGACAACGTTATTAAGTCCCTTATCGTTCATCATCAACTTAGCGTAGCGAAAATCATTCCACTCCACAAGGGTGGAAAAACGTACGAAATGTCAAACTATCGACCGATCTCCATCCTACCGGTCATATCTAAAATAATGGAGAGAGCTGTTTATGTTCAACTTGTGAACGATCTTGAAGAAAATGATATTTTATCACCCAACCAATACAGATACAGGAAAAAACGATCTACCGAATTAGTCACACTTTATCTGGCAGAGGAAATCAGGAAGGGAATGGACAAAGGGAATTTAACAGGTACGCTTTACGTTAACCTGTCGAAGGCTTTCGATTCTCTAAGCCACTCCATTCTCCTGCTAAAACTGAAAAGTTATGAAAGTTTTGTCACTAAACGGGTTTGCAGACTACTTTTTAACCGCGCTCAGATTTGTGAAGTAAATAGTCAATGGTCTAAGCCCAACCCCATCGTCTATTCTTTGACCCTGTCTCATTTTAATATACTTCATTGATTTTAAAAGTTGTTTAAAGCATTCTAGATTACTAAACTTTGCAGATGATACTGTGTTTTACATTGGACGAAAAGCAAGCCAGCAACTCGAGATCGTCTTCAACGCTGAATTGAAAAACATAGACAGATACTTTACTGAAAACGAACTTATATTAAATCTTAAGGGTAGAAAACCGAATCGATGATCTTCGGCACTAGTAAAAATTGGAATAAAAACGAATCAACCTTGAACTTGGAAATCAACGGAGAGCTAATCAACGCAGCCACCGAATATCGATATCATGGGACTGTTTTCGACCAGACTTTGGTCAATGAACCATCACTTTATAAGTTTTTTCAAGAAATTATCTGCCAAGCTTCGTTTACCATTATCACGAAAATCCAACTTAACGAACAATGCCATTACTAAAATCTACGTCAAAATGCTGCTTCCAACGCAACCTGAATCTTACCAACGGCCAGCAACGTAAGCTTTAATTTCTTAATAGAAGAATTGCGAGGGTGACAGAAAAACGTCAAGTACCGATTATGAATAATATAAAGAAACATACTGTCATACTCGTCAGGAAATGCTTGGACAAAGCAGTGTGTAGCAAGACTTCTTCAAGAAATAATCGCACAGTAGAAACACCCGAAACAACAAGTACTTACTGACAATAGCTGAAGTAAATAGATCTGGTTTTAAATTTATGCATAAAAGATTTTTAATGACTTGCCAATCGAAGTTCGTAAGTTGGATCAAGCTTCGTAAGAAACACGAAAAACTATTTTAACTTGTAAAATTATTTTATGTATTATTGTAAAGCAAGTATTTTTAACTCATGTTTTAACCTTTTATTTAATACTTTATTACTTTATTTTCCACAGGAAATATATTAAGAGAAGTTTTTTAAGAACTGAATTATATCATTCCTGTGTGAACATTTAAATGACTTTCCGTATTTTTTATAGTAGCTTTATGGTGCCATGTGTTTACGAAATGCTTTTAGTGTATTATTAAAAAAATTTATTTGGTTTTGGGCTGGGTTGGGTCTCAAATTTTTCTTTGTTTTGTTTTTTAACAAAAAGAATTGTTTTCGGAAATGTTATGGTTGTCTATTTTATTACAATTTTCTATTTTAAAATAGTTAGAATTATGAATTCAATCACAGAGGAAGATGGAGGCGATAATTATGACAATGTAGAGGTAAAATTGGAACATGATGAAGACAATGAGAAATGTCTGTTTCCTGAAGAAAACTTTCCTAAAGAGTATTGCTTCTTTATTGAAAATGGTTCAGTTAATCAAGAATGCAAGGAAGATAAGATTGTCGAAAAAGAAGACTTTGGTACAGTGTATTCCGACTTTACAGATGATTCGTCCAATCAGGAACGGAGGAAAATAAACAACATTAATGTATGTGTTTATTTAATGGTTAAGTAATGTGTTTGTTTTTCATATTTTACTGATCTTTAGGCTCGTAAGAAATAAGACTATGTATTAATCTATTTGGAATAGTTAAAAAGCTCAAGACACACCACAAAGCGACACCATTAATGTTGTGTGTAAAATAATGACATACAGTTGCCGCTTGATAAGTGGAACTTTAAAGGGACCCAAAAAATGGTTTTCGCTTATTCGAAGTTTTTTCCAAAAAATTTAGTTTGTCAAAAAAAAACACAGCTATGAAAAAAATAATTTAGAAGGCCCTTAAAAATAGGTGAAAATAGTTCCAGAAGAGGTAATATAAGACACAACCAGTTCAATTTATGAGAATTCCTTTTATATAGTCGTTTAGAACGAAACTTTACATTTTTTTACTTTCTGGAGAAATAATCGTGAATGAACGCTTTTAGTAACTTGTCAGTATTTTTCTCCAACAAATAGGCTTTAATCTACAAGTGTTTTAATTTTGTTTCATACGTCAGTGCAACTAGGCTTTTGAAAGTATTTATTGTCTTTGCTTTCGTCTTCCATTTCATCATCATCAACTACAATGTTATCCGTGTTATCTTGTAGACTATCGATTTTTTTATCTACAAATAGCACGGGCTCATTGGCAGCTACAGAATCATCTAAACATACCAAATCTTCAGGAGTAAAGTAAAGTTATGAGTTACATACTCTTGCCGAGTCTCCAATTCTTTTAAGTTGCCTCTTAGTTCAATGAATAGATCATTTAAATCATTTTGTTTTCAAAATCGAGAAAACATTTGAATTAGGAGCGTGTAATTTGGCTCAAGGGACCAAAAATTAGGAGAGTGTGATAATGAGAATCCAAGGGACCGGGGAAAATGGTTCCACTTAGTGAAAGTTCCACTAATACTGGGTTCCACATATCAACCGGCAACTGTGATTATTACAGCCTTATTACAGACTCAGAAAATTGTCATTTCCCATGCTTTGAGTTATACGAAATTGTCGAAATCTGCTTCTCCTATGATTTTAAAAACCGAGATTTTTCTCATTCAACAAACACTTCCAACATACATATTTTGTTCCTCGATTGACCATTGTACATATCCCAGGCATCGTAACACAAACAAAATATGGTCATTATTATAAAGACTATAGCTGTTACCCTGTGGAAAAATCCACAGGTTCGGCCATTGTATACATATTCCGGTCCCTGATTATTTAACACAAATTGGACAACATAGAAAAGAAAATTACTTTCGCCATTTGAAAATACTATATAACAGCATTTTGTGATGAGGGTCAGATCTAAAACACACTCATATAACAGGCATAATTTTCTTTGAACTTCAAAGGCGTATAGTTTACAATTGTTAACATAATAACACACCAAAACATAGGGCGAGATGTCATTACTTTTTACATAAACCTTATGGCGTTGTGCGAAGAAGAATTGGAAAAAATATCCCAAGCATTTAATTTTCTGAAACTTTTTACAAATAGCAATAAAAAGATCATCATAGAAAGGTGTTGTCAACCTTATTAATATTTTAATTCTAGAAATACAATCATTAGATACATAATCTTGAAGTGTTTCTGTAAAGCAAGTGCCATACTTTGCCATTTCTACCATTTCTAGTGAAAACTAAATATTCATTTTAAACTGTAGTGTCTATACTGAATCATCTATTTTGTTTTAATTGTAAGAATCTTATGTGGTATAAATCTATCAATAGGAAGTCAAAAATTAAAAAACAGTATCCAATTTTACTAAGAGGAATTATTTAAAAGCAGGATTGTTATTACAAATTTGAAGATGCTTTCTGTGTGGCCCTGAAGCTATACATTATACTTTTTCCAATTCTGTTTAGGCTGATACGAAGCTGCGTAGAGGTGATGGATGTGGAAAACAATTTAGTCAAATGGAAAATTTGAAACAATTTGCAAGAATTCCTACTGTTAAAAAACCTAGTAAATGTGATGTTTGTGGGCAAAAATTCAATCAATTGAGTGTTTTAAAAAGACATCTCAAAAACCATACTGACGAAAATTAAAATAAATGTGATCTTTCTGCAAAAACATTTAGTACTAGAGAGAAGCCATACAAGTGTGATTTTTGTGGAAAACAATTTAACCAGCTGAGAAATTTAAAAATACATAGGACTATTCATACTGATGCGAAGCCTATTAAATGTGATGTTTGCGAAAAACAATTTAACAAGACGAGAAATTTACAAATACATATGAGAATTCATGAGAAGCCTTTTAAATGTGATGTTTGTGGGAAACAGTTTAGTTGGGCGATTAATTTGAGAAGACATATGAGAATTCATACTGATGAGAAGCCTTTTAAATGTGATGTTTTTGAAAAACAATTTAACCAATCAAGAAGTTTACAAATACATATGAGAATTCATACTAATGAGAAGAGGCCTTTTAAATGTGATGTTTGTGGGAAACAATTTAACCATTCAGGAAATTTGAAAACACATATGAGAATTCATACTAATGAGAAGCCTTTTAAATGTGATGTTTGTGAAAAACGATTTAACGAGTCGGGAACCTTAAAAAAACGTATGAGAACTCATACTAATGAGAAGCCTTTTAAATGTGATGTTTGTGAAAAACGATTTAACGAGTCGGGAACCTTAAAAAAACATATGAGAATTCATACTGGTGAGAAGCCTTTTAAATGTGATGTTTGTGAAAAACGATTTAACGAGTCGGGAAACTTAAAAAAACATATGAGAATTCATACTGGTGAGAAGCCTTTTAAATGTGATGTTTGTGAAAAACGATTTAACGAGTCGGCAACCTTAAAAACACATATGAGAATTCATACTGATGAGAAGCCTTTTATATGTGATGTTTGTGGAAAACAATTTAACCACTTGAGAAGTTTACAAATACATATGAGAATTCATACTAATGAACAGAGGCCTTTTAAATGTGAAGTTTGTGGGAAACAATTTCACCAATCAGGAAATTTGAAACACATATGAGAATTCATACTGATAAGAAGCCTTTTAAATGTGATGTTTGTGAGAAGCGATTTAATTGTTCATCAAATTTAAAAGAACATATGAGAATTCATACTGGTGAGAAGCCTTTTAAATGTGATGTTTGTGGAAAGCAATTTAATTGTTCATCAAATTTAAAAAAACATATGAGAATTCATACTGGTGAGAAGCCTTTTAAATGTGATGTTTGTGAAAAACGATTTAACCAGTCGGCAACCTTAAAAACACATGTGAGAATTCATACTGATGAGAAGCCTTTTAAATGTGATATTTGTGGGAAACAATTTAACCATTCAGGAAATTTAAAAACACATATGAGAATTCATACTGATGAAAAGCCTTTTAAATGTGATGTTTGTGAAAAACGATTTAACCAGTTGGGAGCCTTAAAAAAACATATGAAAATTTATACTGATGAGAAGTCTTTTTAATGTGATGTTTGTGGAAAACAATATAATCACCTGTGGCAACCTCGATCCCAGGGCCTGTAGCGTTTTTTTATATGAGGATGAAACGCGTACGAGGCCCTGGTACAACAGACTTACTTAACCAATGAGATTGCCTGTACGGCTTTTTTGAATTATGTTAAAAAGATAATTAATTCGGAAGTTTTTTTTGCAAGCACTACATTTTTTTATTAACAACAAATATGGCGAGCGATGAGCATTCTAAATTTTTTTTATAGTTACTTGTTTATGAAGAAAATATTTATATTCACGTTATTTTTGACTTTCCTTGCATCGTTTACAAATTTATCGAAGCTGTTCAAAATTTTAAAACAAATCAAAATTAAATTAAACAAGATGCAGGCGCTGCATAAACTATCTCGCTATTAAAAATGTACAACTATGAAACATCGACAATGCGACCCAATTCTACATTTTCTGCTAACAAAAAATACAGCCTATCATTCATGGTTGAAAGTCTTGCGATTGAAACGTTCATGGTCTTAAACGGCATTTAGTTGACAAAAAATCAAAATTTTAATGTCACCATAATGTTCAGCATACTTTTTTTGTTAACTGTGCCAAATTTTGTTGAAAATAAAGTAGTTTTAATTTTTGGACCAATTTTGGCCTAAAATGACATTTAGGTGGCAAAAAAATAAAATTTTGATGTCACCATTATGTTCAGCATACTTTTTTTGGTAACTTTGCCAATTTTTGTTGAAAATAAAGTAGTTTTAATTTTTGGACCAATTTTGGCCTAAAATGACATTTAGGTGGCAAAAAATCAAAATTTTGATGTCACTATTATGTTCAGCATACTTTTTTTGTTAACTTTGCCAATTTTTGTTGAAAATAAAGTAGTTTTAATTTTTGGACCAATTTTGGCCTAAAATGACATTTAGATGGCAAAAAATCAAACTTTTAATGTCACCGTCATGTTCAGCATACTTTTTTTGTGATCTGTGCCAAATTTTGTCGAAAATAAAGTAGTTTTAATTTTTGGACCAATTTTGGCCTAAAATGATATTTAGGTGACAAAAATCAAAATTATAATGTCACCATTATGTTCACCATACTTTTTTTGTTAACTGTGCTAAATTTTGTCGAAAACAAATACCAATTTTGGCCGGAAACGTCATTTAGATGACTTCCAAGTACTTAGGGAGTTTGGGTACGAAGTTTAAATCTGTGACGTTGCAATTGACCATTTGGGACAGGGTTAGTTAGTTGGTCAGTTAGCAGTTGGAAACCAATACTATCCTCGCAGGCGAGATAGTGATAACAAATTAAAATCAAAAACATTACTTTTGTTCTCACTGATGGTGAAAAAGGCAGCTGACAACTCAAATGGAATGGTGCGATAAACGTCCTGTCCTGCGAACGAAAGTATCAGGTACTCTCACCTTTAGTTGAGGCACAATACTTATATTTTTAAAAAATGAAAATTTAATTTTTGTTTTCATATGCCAAAAAGTAAAGAAAAATTTCATACAGATGCAACTATGTGGTGTGTATGCTGACTAACTGGCTATAGATGCTGTTGGCTTGAAGATGCACAAACAATTAAAACAATGACAACTAATTTTTCTTAAAATGCCACACGTGTCAAAAGATATCTTTTAACAAACTTTGGGGACAAATATACTAGTAAAGTATTTTTAAAATAAATGGAAATAAATTAGGAAATAAAGTATAGCTAGCTGTATATAAATAAAAGGAAATTTTTACGCAATGAGAAAGAAAATATCACAACACAAAGTTTATGGTGGGTGTGCTGAAGTATGCAGGCTGTGTGCTGAAACCAACTTAAAACAGTTTAGTCAAATTTTCGGAAGTATTGGACTTTGAAACAACTTTAAGAAAAAATAATAAGATATTGTGGGTATCGTAATTATGCAAACTAATACTGTCGTAAATGTGAAAGACAATTCAAGATTTTCTGCCAGAATGCACAAAGAAGCGTTTAGAAAAATTGCAGTGTGAAGAGCGTTATATCATCACCTAAAGCTCATTAATGTTATTTTGTTTCAAACACCTAGTGCTGATACTATGTCCAGTATAATATAATGTTGCCAATTCTTCTTGCCCTCATCGACCAGCCCGTCCAAATTTGCTGCATATATATATATATATATATATATATATATATATATATATATATATATATATATATATAGTCTTCAATGGTACTTGTTGGACTTATATGGTAGATTTGTTTGATATATGGTGCATAAACTCCCATACCAAAAGCAGAGGTTGCTATAATAACGCAAACGTTCAGATCTTTTTTTGCAACTTCAAGAAGAATTTGGTTTTACATGATCTTTGTTTGAGGTGCATGAAATTGCGCAGTTACACAATTGCTGTACTTGTTTGTTTAAAACATTTATTATAAGTTGTAAATATATCCACAAAACCTTAATCCTCAATATTCCTTCCTTGCCAACTTTTCTCTTTTTTCTGCATATGTATATACATATACATTTTTTCTACTTAGATCGACAGATATTATTGTTAAGAATGCGTGTACAATCCGTGACCTAAAATGGACATTTAATTTTCATTTTAAAATAAAAACAAATTTCAATTTTTTTATTAATTTTTCTTTTTTAATTCAATACAAAAAGAAAATTTCAACTCAATTTTCGTTTTTCGTTTTCAAATCAAAAAACAAAAAAGGGACTTCATATTTTGGCAAAAAAGTACGCTCTCCTTCGCAGACGTTTTTTTTTCTAAAAACCGAAGGATTGCTTTGGGTCATTTGGTGCTAAATATCCCAAAATGTAATATCGATTTCTAAATTTCTGATTTTTAATAAAATTTTAAATTTGAAAATTAAATCAAATGTCATTTAAATCAAAAATTGAATTTTAAGTTCAATTTTTGATTTTTGATTTGAATCAAAAATTGAAATTCAAGTTCAATTGTTAATTTTGGTAAATAGAAAGTTAAAAATTTTTAACTCGTAAATGCCTAAAAGAGTAACAAATCATGTGACAAGTCATGTGATAATTTTGGCCTATCAGATCAATTGACGTGAAGTGTAAAGTGTTGTATAACATTCGTAGGATTCAGTTAAATGTTGTTTGTCTTACCATAGAAACAGACATAATAATATTTTTACTGAAGAAATTCTTTCTTTTTTTTCTCAAAAAAAAACTTATGAAGAGATAAGCAATATCTCTCCAGGAGAAAGAGGTTATTCCGTAAAGTCAATAAAACGGTATTGTAAAGAAAATGGATTGTCGCCAAGAGTTTTACAAGCTCATTTAGAACAGATTGTAGCAACGGCAGTTCCAGAAGTATGTATAAGACATTATTACATTTACTTCAGTTATATATAATTTTCATTTCTTTGAATAAAACAGCGTCTTTATAAACGAACTCTGTTATTCACTATTTTATTACGCTGACATTGACCAAATTTATTTATTTAAGGTTGGTCCAACGTATGAAAGGAAAATGATGACCGGGCATATTGCTAATAGAGACAATATACGTGTTAGCCATAATAGAGTTGGACGAGCTTTAGCAAAAGCTGCACCCCAAAACCACCAGAGAAGACGCACTGATACCTAAAATATAAATTGTTCTTAACAAAATTTGTGTTATGTATCCATTGCGAGAAGTCCTGTGACGCTTTAAGTTCGCTATACGGAAATTTTCTGTTCACTGAGCGGGAATCTGCTGTAAGATTCTCTTTTAAACATATTATCAAAACATCGACTACTTAATCAATGCACTAAATTTGCCTTTTCGTTTCGATCCAACCTAAGCAATGCGGCGTTTCAAGCGTAATATTTTCATAAGATTTTTTTAGGAATATTCCTAAGTCCAAATCGATGACATATAAATCTGTAGCTTGATTCCGTAATTTTTGAAATGTTTGAAGATTTTCTCGCACAGTTGATAAATTTTTACGCAGTGTTTCAAAGTCTTCTCGGAAAAACTTTAAAAACTGGCCCACGGTTTAAGCTAGGTGTAAGGACCCTTCTCCATTGTAAGTAGACGTATCATTAGTTGCGTAAATTCTTGTCCGCTAATTATAATAAAAAAGTGATTATTCTTCAGAAAAAAAATAAAATCGAATTTCCTTTTTTAATTTAATTTAAAAATCAAAGTTGATTTTCAATTTTTAATTTAACTCAACAATCAAAAATTTAATTTGATTTTTAAATTTCTATTTAAATCACAATTAACAATTGAACTTGAATTTCAATTTTTGATTCAAATCCAGCGAAATTGATTTCATTTTCAAAATTGAAATTCTATCAAAAATCAAAAATTTGGAAATTGATATTACATTTTGGGATATTTAGCACCAAATGACCCAAAGTAAGCCTTGGGATTGTAGAGAAAAAACGTCTGCGAAAGAGAGCGTACTTTTTTGCTAAAAAATGGATTTCCTTTTTCGTTTTTTGATTTGAAAACGAAGTATAACAATTAAGTTGAAATTTTCTTTTTGTATTGAATTAAAAAAGAAAAATTGATAAAAAAATTGAAATTTTTTTTCATTTTAAAATGAAAATTGAATGTCCCTTTTAGCATCCGTGTATCAAAACGTCCATTTAAAAATAATGGCAAATCAATTTTGACAGGTTCAAAAAAATCGATATTAACAAGCCAAAAATCAATTTTCAATTTTTTCGAAAAATTAAAAATTGATTTCACCTTGAAAAAATCAATTTTCAATTTTTCGACAAAAATGAAAATTGAATTCGAAACAAAAAATTGCGTTTAAAATTAATTTTCTAAAACATTAATGCGAAGTAATAACAAAGAAATGTTGTTCTAGAATGAACTTTTAAAACAAACTCTGCGACAACGCTAAAATGAATGTACAAGACAAAGAAGGGGAATGGACCGAGAAGTCTGGCACGGGGGTTTGATATGATTATGGTTAACGAGACATACACGTGCTAAGTGTATGAAATAGACGATCAGAGGCTAGTCGAACAACAACAACTCGAACAACAGCGACCTGAAAGATATAATTTACGAAGACGAGTTAATGCACCAGAACGTTTTGGTTAATCCGTATATATTTTAAATGACTAGACGATGAACAAATAATTATATATATCGATATATATCACGGCGATTGTAACATATTTATATAACACGAGATTTTTTTTTAGGGGGGAGGTGTTGTTGTGTTGCCCGATCTCCACCCCAGAACATCAAGGTCTGGAGACGAGGTCGGTGCCCTCCGTTTAACAGTGCTCTCCTTCGTTCCTTGTTTTCTTCCTCGCCCAGGCTCCTGGCCAGGCATTTGAGGGTTAAGTTTCAAAAGTGAAGTCACGAGATCGTCTAGGAATATTTATTGAGTTAGTGTGTTATTTATTTATCTGAAATTAAACCGTATAGTTTCTTTAAATTGAGTCGTGTATTATACAACAGTATATCCATCTTCGACTGCCGATAATAGATTTTATAACACATAGATCTAAGATTTTTAAAATTGAAACAAAATAGAGCATTCAATATAGAAAAGATCACCACCCTTTAACGTGATAATGTAGTTTTCACAAGAAATAGCAAAGAAACGCACTTTCGTTACAAAAAAATTCAAAGATTATGCATCTATGGTTGTATTTCTTAAATTAAAATATTTTTAAGGTTGATAAGAACTTTCCATGATATCTTTTTATTTCTATTTGTAAAAATTTTCATAAAATTAAGGCTAAAAAAGAACTTGTAATTTTTGTGTGATATTTTTGTCATTCATACATACAGTTTTTCACGAACCAAAATGTTTTTTAAGCTCCACAGGTGCAACCTCGAACTCAGGGCCTGTAGCGTTTTTTGATATGAAGATGAAACGCGTACGAGGCCCTGGTACAACAGACTGAAATTCGCCCAAAATTAAGCATGCAGAGAAAAGTAATGTATGCGTGACGTTTTCAATCAAAGATGGAGTTTTAGTGGCAGGAGTTTGTAAAAGTCTTTTACTGGATTTTTTATAGCTAGAGAGCTACCTATAGCTACTACACCGTAAAATTCCAGAATAAATACAACCCTTGGTGGCTTTATAGTCATCTTGTGGTGTATGATACATGTAGTAAAAACTACAGCACTTATAAATATTAAAGAATAATTTACACCAGCTGCAAAAATAACAGATAAAAGGATGGACCACTTGGCAATGTTGGGAGAAAATTTAGAGATCTTTTAGAGGGCCGAAATATTCCTAACCTTAACACGTCAAATGTTTAGAGTCAATAGTACGAGGACAGGATGACATTAGAGTGTTATCACAAAGATATGGAAAATCTTTAATTTTTCAACTGTTAGCTAGCTACCAGATGTCATCAGAAAAAAAGATGAAAAATTTTCAATACACGACGACTTCACAGTTTAAGTTAACTATTGTTTAAATAAATCTCTCTTTTGTCACAACTCTCTTATTGAGAATTAAAAAAAGGAAGTAAAACGTTATAAATTAAGAAGACCATGAAGAAAAGTGAAATAGTTTTTTGGTGAAATATTTTGAAAAGAAAAGTTACAATTCCTTTACATATCCGGATAACAAAAAATGTAATATATAAAACAGATAGAGCTAGCTCAAAGCTACACACTTGTCACACAGCTACCGGAACAGGAAAAACAGTGACTAGAATGAAACATATTATACCCGGAATAAGAACCTTAACAATGCGTGTACCCTTAGGGCCATTTGATTTTCAATTTTATTGAAAATCAAAAATCAAAATTTTGGTACCATTTCATTTTTGTAAAACTTTTTTATTTGAAATTCAAAATTTATAAACTAAAATTTAAATATTTTAAAAGAAAAAAATTGAAAAACAAAAGTCAAAAAATCATTTTTTTTCCAACTATTCTTTCGCGATCAAATATGTTGCAATGCACCAACAGGTTCTTTTTAACCAACCCACTGTACTCATGCACAGAGCTGTTTTATTAGGATCGGAAATGGGTGTCCAATATTTTAAGGAAGTCCTGAGACTGCCAGGCAGATATATTCTTTTTGTTACCAATGTCGTTTCAATTGACCTTTGTTTGATATGCGTCAATCATATTCTCTTGGATTTCTTTTGTTCAAAAAGATCTTGAAATTAAAGTTTATGCTAATCTTAGAAGTGTTTGAGATCAACTATTTACAGAGTCCCTTAATTTGATAGGAGAAATTTAAGAAATGTAACTACACCAATCAGAAGCAAAATTAATGTTCATTCTTCTTAAATCTTTCTTTCGGTTCAAAGAATTTGTTGACATTCATCGAGAGTCTATTATAGAACACATTAAAAGGCGTTTATTATTGGTATAATATTTTAAATTTCCGATTAACATTCGGGTGCAATAAAGTTTGACCTAGAAGGACAGGTTTGATACGAATCTCGTCCTAGGGATTCCTAGTTTCTTTATATTGAATATGTCCCAATACAAGAACCTAAGACACCCCCGGGGAGGAGACTGGTTTGACGTTTAACCCATGCGTCACGTGCGTAATGAAACTTAAAATTGAAAAGCAAAATTTGAATTTGAGTTTTCAATTATTGTTTTTTGATCTATCTGTTAAATTTTCAATTTTCAATTTTCAAATTAAATTGAAAATCGAAATCATCCACTAATTTTAATTTTTGACTTTTAAATTGAATTGAAATTCAAAAATCATTAAATAATTTTGATTTTTGATTTTCAATTTAAATTAAAAATCAAAATTAGCAACTATTTCTGATTTTCAATTTTCAAATAAATTGAAAAACAGATAGATCAAAAAACAATAATTAAAAACTCAAATTCAAATTTTGCTTTTCAATTTTAAGTTTCATTACGCACGTGACGCATGGGTTAAACGTCAAACCAGTCTCCTCCCCGGGGGCGTCTTAGGTTCTTGTATTGGGACATATTCAATATAAAGAAACTAGGAATCCCTAGGACGAGATTCGTATCAAACCTGTCCTTCTAGGTCAAACTTTATTGCACCCGAATGTTAATCGGAAATTTAAAATATTATACCAATAATAAACGCCTTTTAATGTGTTCTATAATAGACTCTCGATGAATGTCAACAAATTCTTTGAACCGAAAGAAAGATTTAAGAAGAATGAACATTAATTTTGCTTCTGATTGGTGTAGTTACATTTCTTAAATTTCTCCTATCAAATTAAGGGACTCTGTAAATAGTTGATCTCAAACACTTCTAAGATTAGCATAAACTTTAATTTCAAGATCTTTTTGAACAAAAGAAATCCAAGAGAATATGATTGACGCATATCAAACAAAGGTCAATTGAAACGACATTGGTAACAAAAAGAATATATCTGCCTGGCAGTCTCAGGACTTCCTTAAAATATTGGACACCCATTTCCGATCCTAATAAAACAGCTCTGTGCATGAGTACAGTGGGTTGGTTAAAAAGAACCTGTTGGTGCATTGCAACATATTTGATCGCGAAAGAATAGTTGGAAAAAAAATGATTTTTTGACTTTTGTTTTTCAATTTTTTTCTTTTAAAATATTTAAATTTTAGTTTATAAATTTTGAATTTCAAATAAAAAAGTTTTACAAAAATGAAATGGTACCAAAATTTTGATTTTTGATTTTCAATAAAATTGAAAATCAAATGGCCCTAAGGGTACACGCATTGTTAAGGTTCTTATTCCGGGTATAATATGTTTCATTCTAGTCACTGTTTTTCCTGTTCCGGTAGCTGTGTGACAAGTGTGTAGCTTTGAGCTAGCTCTATCTGTTTTATATATTACATTTTTTGTTATCCGGATATGTAAAGGAATTGTAACTTTTCTTTTCAAAATATTTCACCAAAAAACTATTTCACTTTTCTTCATGGTCTTCTTAATTTATAACGTTTTACTTCCTTTTTTTAATTCTCAATAAGAGAGTTGTGACAAAAGAGAGATTTATTTAAACAATAGTTAACTTAAACTGTGAAGTCGTCGTGTATTGAAAATTTTTCATCTTTTTTTCTGATGACATCTGGTAGCTAGCTAACAGTTGAAAAATTAAAGATTTTCCATATCTTTGTGATAACACTCTAATGTCATCCTGTCCTCGTACTATTGACTCTAAACATTTGACGTGTTAAGGTTAGGAATATTTCGGCCCTCTAAAAGATCTCTAAATTTTCTCCCAACATTGCCAAGTGGTCCATCCTTTTATCTGTTATTTTTGCAGCTGGTGTAAATTATTCTTTAATATTTATAAGTGCTGTAGTTTTTACTACATGTATCATACACCACAAGATGACTATAAAGCCACCAAGGGTTGTATTTATTCTGGAATTTTACGGTGTAGTAGCTATAGGTAGCTCTCTAGCTATAAAAAATCCAGTAAAAGACTTTTACAAACTCCTGCCACTAAAACTCCATCTTTGATTGAAAACGTCACGCATACATTACTTTTCTCTGCATGCTTAATTTTGGGCGAATTTCAGTCTGTTGTACCAGGGCCTCGTACGCGTTTCATCTTCATATCAAAAAACGCTACAGGCCCTGAGTTCGAGGTTGCACCTGTGGAGCTTAAAAAACATTTTGGTTCGTGAAAAACTGTATGTATGAATGACAAAAATATCACACAAAAATTACAAGTTCTTTTTTAGCCTTAATTTTATGAAAATTTTTACAAATAGAAATAAAAAGATATCATGGAAAGTTCTTATCAACCTTAAAAATATTTTAATTTAAGAAATACAACCATAGATGCATAATCTTTGAATTTTTTTGTAACGAAAGTGCGTTTCTTTGCTATTTCTTGTGAAAACTACATTATCACGTTAAAGGGTGGTGATCTTTTCTATATTGAATGCTCTATTTTGTTTCAATTTTAAAAATCTTAGATCTATGTGTTATAAAATCTATTATCGGCAGTCGAAGATGGATATACTGTTGTATAATACACGACTCAATTTAAAGAAACTATACGGTTTAATTTCAGATAAATAAATAACACACTAACTCAATAAATATTCCTAGACGATCTCGTGACTTCACTTTTGAAACTTAACCCTCAAATGCCTGGCCAGGAGACTGGGCGAGGAAGAAAACAAGGAACGAAGGAGAGCACTGTTAAACGGAGGGCACCGACCTCGTCTCCAGACCCTGATGTTCTGGGGTGGAGATCGGGCAACACAACAACCCCTCCCCTCTAAAAAAAAAAGCTCGTGTTATATAAATATGTTACAATCGCCGTGATATATATATATAGATATATATAATTATTTGTTCATCGTCTAGTCATTTAAAATATATACGGATTAACCAAAACGTTCTGGTGCATTAACTCGTCTTCGTAAATTATATCTTTCAGGTCGCTGTTGTTCGAGTTGTTGTTGTTCGACTAGCCTCTGATCGTCTATTTCATTTACCTCACTGATTTTGTCGAATATTCCGGCATGATCGTTCACTTCGCGTTTTCGTCAGTAACAGTTGTTCACATTCATCGTCGTTCTTAGTAAGACTAGCCGGGGGACCCGGCGTCGCACGTCGGAGTAAGCCACAAGTAAAAGTGTTACCCAGCATTTAAAGACTCTGTGGCGCGATTAATAAGAACCGTAAACTGTGGCACACATTCAGGTGGAGCGCTTTAGTACAGGCATACATATGTCGGTGAAAGTTCAAAAATAAATGTTACTCCGGGCAGCGCGACATTGTTTACTGATAAACAATGTCGCGAATTCATGTAGGTATAATACCTACATGAATTCTGATAAACAATGTCGCGAATTCATGTAGGTATAATACCTTTTTCCAAAAAACACTTCATCGCAACTTCAGTTTAACAGAAACACAGGAAACAGCCCGTCCTTAACACTGGACTGAGCACTTCGTACAGGTAAACCGTGTTGCACATGTGTTTTTGCTTAATACCAATTTAGCACAGTTTACAACGCGTTGTTACCCCGTCATAGCCAAAAAAATTAGTAAACGTTAAGAAATTAATCATGACACAGGATACACTCTGTTAAAACGCTGGGTTAAGCCACAAGTAATTGTGTTACCCGGCGTTGAACACCAGAATTTTTTTTTTTCGGAGAATGTTCCCGGTGAAAGTTCAAAAGAAATGTTACTCCAAGCTGAGTGCTTAGTACAGGTAAACAATGTGACATATCCATATAGGTGTAATAGCCTTTTCTGAAAAAAACGTTATTGCAACTTCGGTTAAACAGAAACACAGGAAACAGCCGTAGTTAACACTGGACTGAGCGCTTAGTACAGGTAAACCGTGTCACACATTACTATAGGCGTAAAACCATTTTTAAAAAAACTGTATTGCGACTTCAGCTAAAAAAACTTCAGGCTGTTGTTATTCTGTGTTCAGTTAAGAAAAATACTCAGCAATTTTATTTTGCAGCATAAATTCTCATAGCAGTAATAAAATTGGTAGCTGCCAAACTGCTTAACATAAGAATTAAGAATTGTGTTGCAGCTAAACTGCATTTTGCCACTTTCATTTTTTAGTCAGAGGTAGCTAAAAAAGGAGCTGACTAGGTAGACCCAACTTCAACAGAAAAATAACAATATACCAAACTGAATAAAAACTTTAAGGATACGGTAACCCCCTGAGACACATACTCAGTATATTTAAAATATCCCCTCTGCTCGTTATATTAACCCTAGCAAATATATATATTCTGAAAGCCGAATAAATTATCTCTAGAATGATGATAAAATGTTTTCGTAAAAACAAATCCAAAAAGTAGAAAAAAAATTATATACAAAAATTCACCCTTCCAGTTCATTTTGTCGAACACTCCCCTCAGTAAAATTTTTGTTCGTTGAAAAAAATATCATTGCGAAGCTCTTATTCAGCTCTAAAAAACTTTGCTTTTTTTACTCAACTTTCTTTACTTTTTTTACACACGTGGTTCCAAAAATATAGCATATTTTGTGTTACAATAGCTGTTTTATGACTGATTTATCTATTTTTAAGCATGATAGATCAATAACTCGATATTTCCTCACTTCCTGCGTTAGAAAAAGCAAAGTTTTGTAGCCAAAGATATAATTGTCGCAACAAACTTGTTTTCGCACAATTTCGACAAGATGGAGGGGAGTGTTCGACAAAAATATATACCGTTACGACTGAAAATTTTATTTCGAGAAAAAGCAAATCAAAGACCTTTGCTTTTACCTGCAAGAATCATGGTTACACCCACTTAAACGTTATGAATAATTAATAACTCATGAATATTTTATTTAAAATTAAAGGTAAAGTGTTTTCGCAGATCTTTGGGTCTAGTTATTGTTAAACAGACAACAGGATAACATAACATAACAGGATAAAAACGAAAAAAATAAAGAAATATATTAAAAAGGTATAGATGATAAATAATAATATATTTGTATAGATTATTAAATGGTAATTGTTTCCTATGTTATATGTAGAGATGCAATTTTTTATTCGTTCTGCATAACTCTCTTTAATTATTATACAGATTAAATATATTTGAGGAATTTTAAACTTTGAGCACACTATTGAAAACACTAAAAGATAAAGAAGATTTTTCTTCATTTTATCCCTCTTAACAATAAATATTTTTGATTCTTTTTTTAAAAATATCAGGAAAATATGCCAAAGAATCAAAATTAAAAATTTTTTTTTTTTTTTTAAAAATGACCCTGAAGGGGGTTACCGTATCCTTAAAACTATAGGAATAAATAAAAATAGCTATAGCTAGCTGCCTTAAAAGCAGGATGCTGCCTCAAAATCTACGTTTATAGCTACCTAGCCAAAAACTTAAAATTGGTTTGTTTAAGATTTATACAATGGCTAGAAAACGTGAAGAAATATTCACCTTTACATGTGAAAACATACAGAAACTAAATAATCCTATAGGATAGTAAGTACTCAGAAGAAAAAGGGATGGAAAGCAGATCTACAAACTTCACACCATCACTTCCAAACCAAAATGGCCTTAGTAAGGGTAACCTGTTCCATCCATCGGCATTTTGAGGCCGCGAAGCTCTTGGATTGATTATTAGTGAAAATGGAGCCTCGTGATTGGTCTATTACGCGTGAGCGGTCAGAGAAAACCGGCAAAAAACGGGGTTTGCCGGGTATCCGAAATAAAGCTGCAGGGCCGCGGGGAATTTCCGCGGGTCTCGCTACTTGCGCCGCCATGTTGCGCAGAGACAGACTTAATACGGCTATTATTAAAGAGACTGGACGGGAAACCCAAGTACAAGTAATGTACAAGTACACAGTATGTACATTAAGTGAAGCGCATACACCATTGTAGTGTTGCGACTGTCACATATTTTTCAAAAAATAACTTTCCCGCAACAAAAGCTGAAATAGAAACATAGTTTATAACCCGTTGTTACCCCGTCACAGCAAAAACTGTAGGTCAATATTACTTTATTATGCAAAATAAGTTGGAGTAAACATTAATGAAATAACCGTGACACTGGACTGAACGCTTACTACAGGTAAACCGTGTTGCATCTGATTTTAGGCTTAATACCCTTTTCAAAAAAACTGTATTACAGCTTTGGTTTACAAAATACAGGATACACTCCGTTGAAACGCCGGGTTAAGCCACAAATAACTGTGTTACCCGACATTGAAACCTGGATGAGTGATTAATAAGAACCGTCAACTGGGCCACACATTCAGTTAAAGCGCTTTAGTACAGCTCTCTATATATATGGTAAATCAAGTGCAGCGCACACACATTTTAAAAACAAATACATCGCAACTTCGGTTAAAAATTTCAGGAAACCGCCTGTCGTTATCCCGTTCAGTAAAAAAAAAAAATACTCAGCAATTTTATTTTGCAGCATAACTTTTTAAAACAGTAATAAAAGTCGTCGCTGCCTAACTGCATTTAGCATACGAATTGTTAAGAATTGCATTTGGCTACTTTCACTTTTTAGTGAAAGTAGCTAAGGAGCTAGCTATTATATATATAGACACAACTTCAACATAAAAATAAATAACAAAATACCAAACTGAATAGAAACTTTAAAAGTATAGGAATAAATAAATTCCGACAGTATAATTTAAGGGCTATCTTTAGGAACATTTCAATCAGAAAAGTCTATTCTCGCAAGATCACAGATAATTCCTTATTCGGGAAGTTGTTTTCAACTATTTTTTTGCTTTTTTGCGTTTTCAATATTCATGTGTTCACCAAACTTATTATATCATACCTAAGGAATGCACGAAAATCAAATGAGCGAAAAATAGATGGGTGCCATTTAAACATTCGCAAAAATTTCGCGAATTAAGGTATTTATATGTTTGCGTATTTAAAGGAGACTTAATTTATTTTTTTTAATAACTTATTTGGGTTGTCTCGTTGGTCGGAAATATTTCAAATATCAAAACTAGCCGTTTTGTGAAAAACATTTTACTTACTTTAAACAAATTTATGTCGTCCGCAATAGATAAGAAGTGTGTTGACATGTCTCCTGTACTGTAAGGAGCTTAAAACATCGATCAAATAGATGTATATGATTGTCCTTTTGACGAACGGGTTATAAAGAGATTTAGGATTAAAAAGGTTTTTAATGACGTCCAAAAGTCGTCAGTTCTCAAACGGATGAGTTGGCCTACCTTTATTTGACCAGTTTTGTCCCAGGTTAATTCCGGGTAACACACATGGGAAAATGGATGGCAATTTTGCTACAATTTTGTTATTTACTGTCAAAGTTAAAAGTGACTTTGCAGTAAAAGACAAACCGTTTTTAGCTAAAATTGCGTTTTAATGTATTTTTAGCAATGTTCTGACAATATAATTGACTTCGATTTAGGGTTTTACTGTCCCACTCTTTCCACGGTTTCTTTTTTACCCTTTTACCCTACTTTTCCTGAATATAAATAACTTTATTCTTTAACCCAATGTAGCCATTTTTGTTACAAACAAAAAAATGTGATATAAGCCAAAAATTAAATAATTTTGTTAAATGTAATATTTTTGTTAAAGTGTTCCAGAAGGAGTTAAGGGATATTGAAGAAGTCCTTGCTGATGATATCTTATTCAAATGGAGTAGATGTTTTTGGACTTACCGTTAGTCTCTTATAACAATACACCAATTCCGTGTGGTAAACTTCCCAAAGCTGTTCTAATCCACAGTTTTTAGCCCCCTTCCAAATCACTTATTTCTATGCATTATTCTGAGCAGACGTTTAAGTTCTACACAATAAAGGTGACAACTAAAGTATAATATTTTCTTGTGTATTTAGTGTAAATGTTTGCTTTTTAAATAAACAAAGCGGTCCAAGTGCCATCTAGAACGCCAACTGAGTCTGTGTATCTGTAACTGGACAAATTGGGTAAAATCTTAACAAATGAGGCATGCTGTTTTTCACGGCCGGAAGCGTTGTAATTTGCTAATTTTGAAAAATTGCTGCGCTCTTGATGAAAAAGCTCTTAAAATGATGCGATTTAAGGCTATTTCTATTTTCTTTAGTTCCCAATCATGGTGACCACCATTTTGTGACCATTTCTGACACTGTGTCGTCAGGTCTGTTTTGCCGTCAAGAAATAAACATGGTCCGTGGAAAAGTCAACTTGATTTGCAAGAGAAACAGTTGCTGGGATATATTTTGTTCACATTATCGATAAACAATCAACAGACAATTCGTTTTTAAAAATTGGTGCACACAATGCCTGTATTGTGTGAAGCTTGAAATACTAATGAAAATTATGTGTAGGATCGTGTATTCCCAAAGAACGTTTACAGAGATATGGCGGTTTAAACGTGTAATTGGGGTTCGTTTATTTTAATGTACAATCTGTTGTTCTTTACAATGGATATGTTGATTGCGTTTACAGGTTGCCTCATGGCATTTACGTGCGCACTGTGTTAGAATTTTAGTGTAAACTAAAGCAGAAGGACAACAATAAATGAAAGCTTCATGTTTTATGTTTATTCATACAATACTTCAATGACATGTCCTTTAGTAGCAATTCTCTATTCTTTCTGTTTTTTACTTCTTTTCTATATCATATTTTTCTGTCGCACAACACCACAAGCACTTCGTAATCTTCGACGACATACCCAACGTACCGTTACTTTTAGTTAATTAATTTTAATTCTTAGACTGAAGGTCATCGTTGTTGACATTAGTGTTGAATAATTTTGATTGGTTATATATTGTTTACATTTTTGTAACGTAATGTTTTTGAAAACGTCCATTCCGAAACGGATTCGCGGACCCATCACTGGATAATTTTGCCTAAATTTGTTCCTAGGTGATTCCCAATTACCTTCGCGGGAGAAGACGTCGTTTATTTTATCCTCAAGTTTTTTATGAACTTAAACTTGTAAGTTTATCAAATTACATACGAACGAGAGACATTAAACGTGAAAAGATAACAGGTACATAGAAGAGTAGACATTACAAAATGACATTATTCTGCTCTATGTTACAACGATTTGAAAGTCTGTCAGTTGAACTGGCACAGTCTCCTGTTTGATAATCTGTGACCAACGCAGAAAAAGCAGTTGAGAAAAACGTCATAAATTAAAGCTAAGGCGTTTCCTTGATGAATTTGTGGTTACATCTATAGATTTCCTTCTTTTCTGCAATTAAACTTCAGAGTAGATTTGCCAAACATACTTCCAAAACATGAAAATAACAAAGCAGTAAACGGTCCTTGGTCAACAAGATTTATTATTTGATTGTAATTTCGTTTCTTCGTCAGCTCGTTTAGTCTTGTAAGATGCTGTCAAACTCCGATGAAGGTACATTTTGGCCGTTGGGTTAAAAACCTTGAGTTCGAAATAAGCCATTTGTCACCTAATCCAGAATCCTCTAGCAGCTACGTCTACACGGGCTTCATCAGATGTAATAGAGGAAGCAGAAACTGTTCAACCGTGAGTTCTTCTAATACAAGGCTGTCCTGACATCTTCAGAGCTTTAAAGCGTGCTCAACTCTAAAGGAGACACCATACAGGGGCGGATACAGGAATTTAAACAAGTTAGTCCATTGTTTCATAGTCATTTAGAAATGGGCGTTAAAAGTATGCAAGGCGTTAAAGGGCGTTTTTTACTAAGCGCATAAAATCTTATTTTAAAAATACATTAAAACCAATATGAGGTAAACCAAGCAGGGAGAGGTCTATGTATATTAGCCAGTTTTATACTGAGATTTAAGGCCGGCTTACCTAAAATGACACGTTTCATAAAGTGACCGGTTTACACACCGTGTTGAGGTCAAAATTTCTGCACGCTTTGAAAAAAATCAAAGAACACTATCCATCGATACACAAAGTTCACCAGAAAATAGTATTCGAAGTCTTTTAAAGTAAACCATTCTTTTAAGCAAAAATCGTTGATTTAAAAAGAGCAGCTTATCCCACTTCACATCTGCTTTTAATTCGAAAATTCGCAGTGCCAGGCACAACAGCTTTCTTTATCCAACTTAACCAAGGACAAAGCTTTAATAAAAAAACATCATGCGTTTTTCTTTCTCCAGCTGAAAAAAAAACCTTGTAAGAACACTACACATGCATACCACGGCTTCAAAGTTTCATGTTCAGTTCAGCATGGAAATCGCTTCACAAGTCATCATCATCATCATCATTCTCGGCTTAACGTCCGTTTTCCATGCTAGCATGGGTTGGACGGGGTATATTAATGACCCTCTTCCAATCTGATCTAGACTGTGTTAGATCTAAACTCAACTTCCTCTGTATCAAGTCTGTCCTTATAACCTCCTGCCAAGTCTTTCTCGGTCTGCCTCTGGGCTTTGCCCCAGGAACTATCAAGTCTCTACACTTTCTTACCCAATTATCCTCCTCCATTCTTTCCAAGTGCCCCAGCCAATTCAATCTTCTTATCTGGATAACATCTTTAATTCTACGGAGACTTAGCCTGCTTCTTAGCTCATCTGAACTCTTTCTGTCTCTCAGACTGGCGTTACACATCCACCTAACCATTCTCATATCATTCCTTTCTAAACGGTCAAGATCTTCCTGCTTCACTGCCCATGTCTCACTACCGTACAACATAACACTTCTTACACAGGCCTCATACAACCTACCTTTTACCTCAATTGACAGGACTCTGCTAGTCAACAAAGGAAGTAACTCTCTGAACTTTTTCCAAGCAGAACCTATCCTGCAAGTAACACTTCTTCCAACACCCCCTTCACTGCCCAACATATCACCTAAGTAACAGAAGTTCTCAACTATCTCTAACGAGCCACTGTTGTACATCATTAAAGCTGGAAATACTTCATTCTCTATAATCTCACCTTTGCAACGCTTGCATACAAACTGAATGTCAGCTCTTAACCTTCCACTAATACTACTGCACTTCTTATGTACCCAATGCTTGCAAGTCTGACAAAAAATTGAGTTACTACCAACCCCTTTCCTGCAAACTCCACAAGGCCACTTTCCAACTACAAGGTCACACTTGGCTGCAATGCTACTAATCATGACTTTAGACTTTGCTGTGTTTACCTTTAGCCCTTTCTCTTCTAGTCCTTTCTTCCACTTCTCAAACTTTTCAACTAATTCTTCCATCGACTCTGCTATGAGAACCAAATCATCTGCATACAATAACTCCCATGGACAACCTGTTCTGAACTCCATCGACAGCGCTTCTAAGACTAGAACAAACAACAAAGGACTAAGTACAGAACCCTGATGTACACCAACATTTACACTAAATTCATCACTAAGTGAATCGTTAATCCTGACACGACTTCTAGCATTGCTGTACATAGACTGTACCATCGTAACTAGCCACTCATCCACACCTAATTTTCTCATAGCCCACCAAATAACTTTACGTGGCACTCTATCAAAAGCTTTCTCTAAATCTACAAAGGCAAAATAGAGATTCTTTCTCTTTCCTAAATACTTTTCCTGAAGCTGTCTGAGTAAAAATATTGCATCTGTAGTGCCACGCCCTGGAACAAAACCAAATTGCATCTTATCTATATCAATCCTTTCTCTAAGTAACTTATCAATCACTCTTTCAATAACTTTCATTACTTGATCAACCAACTTCAAACCTCTATAGTTACCCCTTTCTAATGCATCACCCTTGCCCTTGAAACAATTCACTATTACACTCGACTGCCACTCACTCGGAATAGCACCATCCTTTATAATCTGGTTAGCAAGACTTGTAATAAGCTCAACTCCAATATATCCAGATGCTTTTACCATCTCTGCAACAATACCTGATACTCCTGCAGCCTTGCCAATCTTCAATTTCCTAATAGCCTCCACTACCCATTCTGTCTTGATCTGCATAGCTGGCCCTTCTACAACATCATCATCAGACAAATTATCCTCATCCCAATCAAACTCAGTGTTAAGCAACCTCTGATAATAATTCTTCCAAGCTACCCTTTTCTCCTCCTCTGTGCTAGCCAAAACACCTTCATCATTACGTATACACTTCTCACCTACAACATCTTGATTAGTCTTCTTCATTTGCTTTGCTATCTTGAATACCTCATTGCGCTGGTCTTCCCTTCTTAACACATCTGCAAATCTGTTTCTCTCTGCTTCTGATTTTGCCTTATACACTGCTGTACGAGTCGCAATAAATTTATCAGGGGGTAGTTGCACAATTTTTGTTAATGAAAAATCCCGACATACTTCGACGTACTTATGTCAAAATTACGGGGGTTGTCTTATGCATTTTACGGTCACACGTTACCATTATTTATAATTTTCACCCCCTAATACTACAAGTAAGTCGAAGTAAGTCGAGATTAAATTAGGGGGTATATGCTACAATTTTTACGGTGAATGAAAGCAAATAACTGAATTTTGTGCCCCCTAATAAAACAACATGCGAAGTTAGTCGCAAGATGATTAAGCAGCTTCTTACGTATTACGCATTATCATTGATGAATATGTGCTCAACTATATAATACATGCATGTGTGTATTATATGTAGAACTTTTATAGAAATTCAACCCGACGCATTTTAAGAAAGCCACCCGGGAAGAATTTTGTGTATAAGAAATAATAAAATAACAACAAGGTTTTTGACGAAAATTAAGTATGTCCACCACCCGACTAGCTTGACATACCCTAAATCCGCCACTGCCATATACACATGTGGATGGTAATCGTTTCAGCGGGATACAATATCTGATGTATAAGCCATTCCAAAATAACTGCTTGTCTAACAGAAAACTTTTTTTTTTATTGACAACCAGCTGGTGCCTCGAGCTGGTTACTCACAACCAGCTCGAGACACCAGTCTTAAGAGACGCTTCCAGCGCTCTGATCCTTATTTGACTTGTTTGATTTTCTCTGATTTTTGACATTGTTTCGTCAGAAGTTTTCTGCTTCTCACTTTTTATTCCATTTCTGTTTTTCTTTATTTTATCATCAATTTCATCACTTTCTCAACCATATTCTTAGTCAGGCTTCAAGAGATGCGATACTCGATATCACACTGCTTTGCTGGCTCAAACATTACCAACCCACCATATGAAAACAATAGTCGTTCTCAATCATTGCAGACATATCCATTCAGAATTGTAGTGATGAATCTCTGTCATATGACATTCTCCAAAGGATGCAGCATTTCACTTATGTTCGGTATTGTTCTCATAACATAAGTAAATTTGTGTTGTAAACTATAAATGCAGCATAGGCAGCGCGAGGATAAACAAAGGGATTTTCCCTAATTTTTTCAATTTCTAAGATCCACTTCCTCACTGTATCTTCTATATATTCATATTTGAAATGGGTGCTGCCAATAACAGCTCCAAGATTCTCTTCTCTGGTTATTTATACACCAGTACCGATGGATAATTTCACTGCCTCATCAAGAAATTCACCTTTCACTATCAGCCAGCTCTTGCTCGGTTTCCGAAAATAACCAATATATATTGGCCATGTGGAGCAATTGCATTTCACCACCTTTTCAAGCTGAAAAAAAAACCAATGCCAGTAAAGTCATCAGCATATCCTATTCGTTATATTGAATCACCTTTTTCTTAGGCAGATTTCAGCATGGGAATCGATAAACTACCGATGGCATACATAAAATTCTGGGCACAAGATGTTTACGCTATGTATACCGGTTGATAGAATTGAAGGCGTTTGTGGCATCAATTTTGCAATAACCCATGACTTTCATCGTCATCAAACAAGAATGTACAGCAATCTCAAATCCAGATCTTTGTCCTGCACGCAACTGTAAATTTCCACTCGAATTGACAAGATCATCCTTTACACAAGCCATAACAGATTTCCAAATTATTCTGCTAAGAACTTCACCTATATCAATAGGAGTAACTCCATGATTCTTGTCGAGTAGTTTGAATCTGCAGGCCGTCTTGAGCTTCCAAACTCTCCGGATCTCCAATTCAAAATAAAAGCTCTCACTAGAGCAGCTACAGCTTTACTCAAATCAGATCAATCAGAGTCATATATCGTATTGCTCGTTGCACTGCGCAAGTCATCCGCGTTCCATCCCCATATTCCCTTCGTGAATGGTGTCAAAAATTAAATCAGGAGTCAGTTGTTTGATTAAACCGTTTAGTAGAAGGTCATCGTTGAGTGGTGCTGCTTCTGGATGCTTCTGCTAAAGATCTTCTATTGCCACGTCAGATAAGGGAGTAGTTGTTGTCCGTTATTTAGCGCAATGCCTCATTCACATTTCCTTTCATTATTAAATTTTAAAACAATTGCTCAATATCCAGGTTCTTACGACCTTTCTTTCTACTCAATCGACTTTGAATGACAAGACTCTCCGCTACCAATAATGGAATTGTTTTCTCTTTCCATGAAAACAGTCTCCTCTTGAGAGCTCTATTGTTGCCTTCTTTCGAGCTCTTGGGAGCGGTTTTCTGTAGCAAAAAGTTTGGTAACACTATCAGCATCTTTAGAGAAACATACTGCTCAGGCGAATTTGTATTCCATTCTTTTCTTTCAGGAAGTCCTTTCCACTCTTTCCTGTTGGTAAAGGAAAAATGTTTCTTCGCCAAACAGTAGTTTTCAGATAAGTGTCACAAATATCTTCTGCAAAGTCATTTCGCTTTTTCTCTGGCGTGCTGAGGGTCCACTTGATTAACTTGATTTTACTGCTGGTTTTTCTTCTTTTTCTTTGCAGGTTGTTTGGTGATTTTTTAGACAAGCTGTTGCAACCCTGACAGAGTAGCAATGATGCAGGATCACATAATTTTTTCGATTCTTTCGTGTTACTTGACATAGTTCTTGCAAAACGTACAGCAATTTAAATTCCAGCACTTTCTTTGACTTCTAAACCCAAAATACTATCACTTCAATGACCTTAGCGTTTATTCATCAACAAAACATTTCACCTTGAACTTGTAAGTGCAATGCAGTTGGCTTCACTTTATTAAAAAAGGTATTGACGTCATTGTTCGCCATTAATCGCCATTAACTACACCGTGCTGAGAAGATTTCATCAGACTTTGATACCGAAATTCAGGCAATCAAACAACGTTTTCAAGAAGTTGCTTTTTCGTTGGGATTCATAAATTCTGTTAGTCGAGATTACCAAAATAAATCGGACAATGAGCCTTTGATTCCTGGTTGATTGTTCGATAATCGTTGTAAGATTGTTTTCAAACTACCTTACTGTCCTAGTAACGAATCCGATGTAAAAAAATTCATTGAAATTTTTACGAAAGGGAAATGTCGTTTTATTGTAGTTTCGTCAACACGAAATATTAGATCTTTATTTCCACTCAAGGACAAAATTGCTCACAAATCATGTGTCATTTATGAAGGAGTGTGTTCCTGCGGTAAAACCTACATTGGTGAAACTGAAAGAAACTGTACTACTCGATGGTTGGAACACGAGGATAAGAAGGGAAAATTCGAAACTTCAAAACATTTGAAGGATTTTGGCACTCATAGGTTTACCCGGAAAATTTTGTCTTCTGCGCCCTCTCACTTCCGCAAAAGAAAAATTTTCGAGGCTTTCTTTATTACTCTACGCAAACCGGAATTAAATGATCAGGTAGATCACCAATCATTGTCACTTTTTCGCAATGGGATTACTTAAATTTACGTAATTAATCGTGCTTTTAAGTACTCCCAAGTCGGATATTTATGGATGGTTCAAAGTTTATAAGAAGGTTGTTTTTATTTTAAGAATTTAGTTGTACATAGAGACTGATGATATAAATAGTTTTTACGAAAAGCTTCTCTCATATTTTAATCTTTTGATTTTTTACCGTCTATGCTTGGTATTTTACTTTAAAAATGGCGTGTTATTCTTTTATTAAACTGTTTTTGTGTAGTGGATTTTTCTTCGGACCTTTGCACTAGTCTTCTTGTATAACGATACGTCCGGTGGTTTTTAAATTAAAATTTACCTACGATAAATTTGCGATAAATTAATTATTTTTACGCTAGATTAAAACAGCGTCACTCTGCTGACATTATGTTACATGCATTATTCTATTATGTTTCTATTTAGGAATAGTTTAAGAAGAGGTTCTTTGGTTGTGTTTTGGTTGTGTTGGATTACAATCTAAAATGTCACATTACTTCGTTTATTATTTGTCGCAGCATAAATGCCTTAGATTGTCCTCAATGTTGAAATTAGTGAAATCATTGCGCTGTATTTATAACTTTTAGGCCAAATAACTTGGAAACAGCTTCACCGACATATATTATTCCTGTTTGTGCAAAATATATTCTTGAGAATCGCTTCAGGAAAATTAAACCAAAGCCTTTAGCAAAAAATTTTAGCACACTGTTCGGTTTTATTGTTTCCATTAGGTGCGAGTGTTATAAAGTACTAGTCATTAATTTGCAGCCCTCATATTAACAAAAATCCAGGTCAGGTAAATAAGACTGCTAAATCTTAACAGCAGTTTGAGTTTCGAGAATCTCTTAACTCAGCCCGCCATCTTTTAGCAACTATTAATATATATCAAACTCTCCAATGTCAAAAAAGCCCTAGATATTTGATAAAATAAGTAGTATAGGACATGGGGGTACCAGCACACTTTTACAGCTAGCAATACGACTACTTATATACTATGACGTCATCATGTAATTAAACATGGTCAATGCTGTGATGTCATTGAAATATGATTCTTTAAAATTATATTGAAATATGATACTTTATAATGTAAACATGTTTACTTTTAACGTTTTCAGTTTTCAAGCTTCTTTAAAAGTTTGTTTTGAAAATGTTTAAGTTTTAACTTTTGATAATAATTAATTAACCTGTTTTGCAATGCTGCTTCCAACGCAACCTGAATCTTACCAACGGCCAGCAACATAAGCTTTAATTTCTTAACAGAAGAATTGCGAAGGTGACAGAGAAACGTCAAGTACTGATTATGAATAATATAAAGAAACATGCTGTCATACTCGTCAGAAAATGCTTGGACAAAGCACTGTGTAGCAATTTTGAAGACTTCTTCAAGAAATGATCGGACAGTAGAAACACTCGAAGCAACAATTACTTACTGACAATACCCAGAGTGAGACTTGAAGTAAATAGATTTGGTTTTAAATTTATTGGATAAAATATTGAAAATGACTTTCCAATCAAAATTCGTAAGTCGGATCAAGCTTCGTAAGAAACACGAAAAACTATTTTAAATTGTAATAAATTATTTTATGTATTATTGTAAAGCAAGTATTTTTAACTCATGTTTAACCTTTTATATAATAATAATGAATTATATCATTATGAATTATGTGCGAACATTTAAATGACTTTCCGTATTTTTTATAGTAGCTTTATGATGCCAAATGTTTAGCGTATTATTAAAAAAAATGTATTAGATTTTGGGCTGGGTTGGTTATCCATTTTTTTTATTTTTTTGTTAAGAAAAGGAATTGGAGTGTATTTGGTTTTGGGGTGTATTGGGTTTCCAGTCCTGATGTGTATAGTGTTTTGCAAAAGTGTTGTGTATTTTCCTATCATAATCAAAAATTGTTTTCGGAGATGTTATGGTTGTCTATTTTATTACAAATTTCTATTTTAAAATAGTCAGAATTATGAATTCAATCACAGAGAAAGATGGAGGCGATAACTATGACAATGTAGAGGTAAAATTGGAACATGATGAAGACAATGAGAAATATCTGTTTCCTGTAATGAAAGAAGAAAACTTTCCTAAAGAGTATTGCTTCTTTATTGAAAATGGTTCACTTAATCAGGAATGCAAGGAAGATTTTACAGATGATTCGTCCAATCAGGAACGGAGGCAAATAAACAACATTAATGTATGTGTTCACTTAATGGTTAAGTAATGTGTTTGTTTTTCATATTTTACTGATATTTTTGCTCGTAAGAAATAAGACTATGTATTAATCTATTTGGAATAGTTAAAAGGCTCAAGACACAAAGCGACACCATTAATTTTGTGTGGAAAAAAATAACATACAGTTGCCGCTTGATAAGTGGAACTTTAAAGGGATCCAAAAAATGGTTTTCGCTTATTCGAAGATTTTTCAAAACAATTTAGTTTGTCGAAAAATGCAGCTATAAAAAAATATATTTTAGATGGATGGTCCTTAAAAAATAGGTGAAAATAGTTCCAGAAGAGGTAATATAAGACACAACCAGTTCAATTTATGAGAGTTTCTTTTATATAGTCGTTGAGAACGAAACTTTACAATTTTTTAATTCTGTAGAAAAAATCGTGAATGAACACTTGTCAGTTTTTTTCTCCTACAAATAGGCTTTATCTGAAAGTGTTTTAATTTCGTTTCATACGTCAGCGCAACTAATTTGAAAGTATTTATTGTCTTTGCTTTCGTCTTCCATTTCATCATCATCAACTAGCTACAACGTTATCCGTGTTATCTTGTAGACTATCGATTTTTTCATCTATTCTCTATAGATGAAAAAATCGATAGCACGAACTCATTGGCAGCCACATAATCATCTAAACATACCAAATCTTCAGGTGTAAAGTAAAGTTATGAGTTACATACTCTTGCCGAGTCTTCAATTCTTTTAAGTTGCCTCTTAGTTCACTGAATAAATCATTCAAATCATTTTTTTTCAAAATCGAGCACACCTTTGAATTTGGAGCGTGTAATTTGGCTCAAGGGACTAAAAAAGTGGTTCCATTCAACGAATTTTCCACTAATCCGAAAAATCCAAGGGACCGGGTAAAATGGTTCCACTTAGTGAAAGTTCCACGCATCCGGGATTCCACATATCAAGCAGCAGCTGTGATTATTACAGCTTTATTACAGACTCAGAAAATTATCATTTCTCATGCTTCGAGTTATACAAAAATTGTCAAAATCTGCTTCTCCTATGATTTTAGAGAATTTTTCCTACTTCACACACACTTTTTGGAATTTTTCTGCATTTTTATATACATCTTTATCAATTAAAAACTAGTCGTTATCCCGTAAACAAATCAACCCAACATACATATTTTGTTCCTCAATTGACCATTGTACATATCCCAGGCATCCTTTTATCGTGCATCGTAGCACAAACAAAATATGGTGATTAGATTATAGCTGTTACCACATGGTAACAGCTATAGTCTTTATGACTATAGCTGTTACCATGTGGAAAAATCTACGGGTGCAGCCATTTTACATATTCCGGTCCCAGATTATTTAGCACAAAGTGGACAACATACAGTTATTATTAAAAAAATTAAGTCCGTCATTTTAAAATCACTATATAACAGCATTTTGTGATGCGGGTCAGATCTATAACACACTTATATAACAGGCATGTTTTTCTTTGAACTTCAAAGTCGTATAGTTTACAATTGTTAACATAATAACACACCAAAATATAGGGCGCGATGTCATTTTTTACATAAATTTTATGGCGTCGTGCAAAGAAGAATTAGAAAAAATATCCCAAACATTTAATTTTTGAAACTTTTTACAAATAAAAATAAAAAGATAATCATAGAAAGGTCTTGCCAACTTTATTAATATTTTAATTTTGAAATACAATCATTAGATACATAATCTTGTCCAATAAAGCAAGTTCCAGTTTTTGCCATTTCTAGTGAAAACTAAATATTCATTTTAAACTGTGTTGTCTATACTGAATCATCTATTTTGTTTCAATTGTAAGAATCTAAGACCATATTGTTGTATAAATCTATCAATAAGCAGTGAAAAAATAATAAACAGTATCCAATTTTACAAGGATGAATTACTTAAAAAAGAGATTGTTATTACAAATTTAAAGATGCTTTCTGTAATGTTCGCCCTGAAGCTATACATTATACATTTTCTAATTCTGTTTAGACTGATACGAAGCTGCGAAAAGGTAATGGATGTGGAAAACAATTTATTCAGATGAAAAATTTGAAAGCATTTGCAAGAATTCCTACTGTTAAAAAATCTAGTAAATGTGATGTTTGTGAGGAAAAATTCAATCAATTGAGTGTTTTAAAAAGACATATCAAAACCCATACTGATGAAAAGCCGTATAAATGTGATCTTTCTGCAAAACCATTTAGTTGGCCAACGAATTTCCAAGGACATACGCGAATCCCTATTAGAGAAAAGCCATACAAGTGTGATTTTTGTGGGAAACAATTTAACAAGTCGAGAAATTTACCAATACATATGAGAATTCATACTAATAAGAAACCTTTTAAATGTGATGTATGTGAAAAAGAATTTAACCAGTTAATACATTTAAAAACGCATACCAGAATTCATACTGATGAGAAGCCTTTTAAATGTGATGTTTGTGGGAAACAATTTAACCAGTTAGGAAATTTAAAAACACATACGAGAATTCATATTGATGAGAAGCCTTTTAAAGGTGATGTTTGTGGGAAACAATTTAACCAATCAGGAGATTTGAAAACACATATGAGAATTCATACTGATGAGAAGCCTTTTAAATGTGTTGTTTGTGGAAAACAATTTAACCAGTTAGGAAATTTAAAAACACATACGAGAATTCATATTGATGAGAAGCCTTTTAAATGTGATATTTGTGGAAAACAATTTAACCAGTTGATACATTTAAAAACACATACTAGAATTCATACTGATAAGAAGCCTTTTAAATGCGATGTTTGTGAAAAACAATTTAAGCATATAGGAAAATTAAACACACATATCAGAATTCATACTGGTGAGAAGCCTTTTAAATGTGATGTTTGTGAAAAACGATTTAGCCGGTCGGGAACGTTGAAAACACATATGAGAATTCATACTGATGAGAAACCTTTTAAATGTGATGTTTGTGGAAAACAATTTAATCACTTGAGAAGTTTACAAATACATATGAGAATTCATACTGATGAGAGGCCTTTTAAATGTGATGTTTGTGGAAAACAATTTAACCAGTTAGGAAATTTAAAAACACATACTAGAATTCATACTGATAAGAAGCCTTTTAAATGCGATGTTTGTGAAAAACAATTTAAGCATATAGGAAAATTAAACACACATATCAGAATTCATACTGGTGAGAAGCCTTTTAAATGTGATGTTTGTGAAAAACGATTTAACCGGTCGGGAACGTTGAAAACACATATGAGAATTCATACTAATGAGAAACCTTTTAAATGTGATGTTTGTGGGAAACAATTTAACCAATCAGGAAGTTTAAAAACACATATAAGAATTCATACTGATGAGAAGCCTTTTAAATGTGATGTTTGTGGAAAACAATTTAGCCACTTGAGAAGTTTACAAATACATATGAGAGGTCATACTAATGAGGAAAAGCCTTTTAAATGTGATGTTTGTGGGAAACAATTTAACCAATCCGGAAATTTGAAAACACATATGAGAATTCATACTAATGAGAAGCCTTTTAAATGTGATGTTTGTGGGAAACAATTTAACCGATCAGGAAGTTTGAAGACACATATGAGAATTCATACTAATGAGAAGCCTTTTAAATGTGTTGTTTGTGGGAAACAATTCAACCAATCAGGAAATTTGAAAACACATATGAGAATCCATACTGATAAGAAGACTTTGAATTGTGATGTTTGTGAATAACTATTTAACCAGTTGGGAATCTTAAAAACACATACTAGAATTCATACTGATGAGAAGCCTTTTTAATGTGATGTTTGTGGAAATTAATATAAACACCTGTGGAGCTTAAAAAATATTCATGTTCGTGAAAACACAAAAGTAACACAAAAATAATAATAAAAAGAATTTGCTGTAGTTTTATGAAAATTTTTACAAATAGAAATAAAAAGACATCATGGAAAGGTCTTAACCTTGATAATATTTTAATTTAAGAAATATAACCATAGATACATAATCTTTGAATTTTTCTTTAACTAAAGTGCGTTTCTTTGCCATTTCTGGTAAAAACTACATTTTCACGTTAAACCGTGATCTTTGCTATATTGAATACTCTATTTTGTTTCTATTTTAAAAATCTTAGACCTATGTGTTATAAATCTATTAAAGCAGTCGAACATTGAGATACCTCTTTTTGCCAAACAAAAAATAAAATAAATTAAAAGTCATTCAGATGAAAAACACAATGTTTCGTATCAAAAAACTACACAAAAACTACTATCCACCAATCACAACTAATATTGTCATTGGTCAAAAGCTCTGCATAATAATATTTTGCAGTTGTATCTTTGGCTAAGGGAAGAAAGGGGGTAGAGGCGAATATCTACCCAACTGTTCATGATAATGTGGTTCAGCAGCTCTTGTTCGGATAGCTCTTTCGCAAAGTTTATTGTCATCGTTCCATATCATTTTGATAGTGCTCCTTTGTCATCTTCTTGTTGCTTTGCATTTTTCTGCTTTAAATGGTGTCTCTTAAAACTTTGCAATTACATGCTTTTTTGAAACAGCATTTTCATCCCCTGTCTGTTCTCTATAAATGCTACGCCTATTACTCTAAGATCAGTTTTAATCAACATGATATCATTTAGCTCTTGCATCGTTGAATCTGGTCAGAAGATTCAAGAAGAATGGCCTTTACTTTGAACCAGATGGAATCTTGAAAAGCTCTTTCTTTTTGCTGGTCGGAGGCTGCTTGAATGATGCTTTCCATATTTTTGCATTTTAAAATTTTGGTCTTGTCAAGGTTTAAGCTTTTGTAAACAGTTAACAGCCCAACTGCGTTTAAATCATCTCAACTTTGTTTCGTTTGAGCTTTGGCTCTCCTAGGGTCTCCTAGGTTAAATCGATTTAAGAACTTCACGTAGAAGCTTGATGGGGCAAGTCTGCCGCAGTGGAAGTTGAAGAATCTGAAAATGAAAGTTATAATGGATGAAGTAGCCGTGTCAGGAGCAGCATATGTAGAAACTTCTATTGACGAGACAGTTCTACCTTACGAGAAGAAATTATTGCGCAAAAAAAGATTGGGGAAGAAAATATTGCAGAATTAAAGATAGCGGATTTGGCTAAAATTTGCAATCTTTTTTTCCGCATTTTCTATCCAGGAGTATCAATTCGCAGCCTTTTCTTCCGAAATTCTTAGAAAAGTTACGCCATTTTGCAATCTTTTTTCTCCAATTTTTTTTATCGATTTTCAAGAAAAGGACGAGTTATATCTGTCGTGGTTTTGCTATATTAAAATTTACAGGGGAAAGGAAATTTCCAATGGAAATCTTGATTAAATTACTGGTGAAAAGCCATACAAATCTGATTCTTGTGGAAAAGAATATGTAAGTGCCTGTGTGGCTTAAAAAACGTTCATGCAAATTATTTTTTGGTTTCTCACTAAAACTATATAATTGTTAATGTTGTAGTTGTACCTAGCATATACTTACTGTAGTGCTTTTTCCTCAAATTTTTTCGTAACATCTTTTACCACGTTTGTAAATATATCTTTATTGTTTAAATAAATTTTCACCAAATATGTATGGAAAAGGTAAACCCTCGTTTATACTGGTACGAATTAATCATCCGAGACGAATAGTTCCATTGAATACTATTATTTCCGACAGTATACTTTAAGGGCTATTATCGCGATTTTTAAGTATCCGCGAATATCTCTTGAAACATTCCAATCAGAAAAGTTTCTTCTCACAAGATCACAGATAATTCCTTATTCGAGAAAGTTTTTTTCATCCATTTTTTTTCTTTTTTTTTCAATATATGCCAGACGTAGTTGCAAAATTATATTCATGTGTTCACCAAACTGATTTATATCTTACCTGAAAAGCAAAGCACGAAAATCAAATGAGTGAAAGATAAGGAAATTTTAAATTTTTATTTGGGCTGTCTCGCTGGTCGGAAATACTTCAAGTATTAAAACTAGCCGTTTAGTAAACATTTTTATTTATTTTAAACAAATTGATGTCGACCGCAATAGATAAGAAGTGTGTTGACATGTCTCCTGTACTGTAAGGAGCTTAAAACATTGATCAAATAAATGTATAGGATTGTCCTTTTGACGAACGGGTTATAAAGAGATTTAGGATTATAAAGGTTTTTAATGACGTCCAAAAGTCGTCAGTTCTCAAACGGATGAGTTGGCCTAGCTTTATTTGACCAGTTTTGTCCTAGGTTAATTCCTGGTAACCCACATGGTAGAATGGGCGACAATCTTGCTACCATTTTATTATTTGCTGTCAAAGTTAAAAATGACTTTTCAGTAAAAGACCCACGAGTTTTAGCCAAAATTGCGTTTTGATGTATTTATAGCAATGTTCTGAACATATAATTGACTTGGATGTAGGGTAGGGAGTGGCCTTACTGTCCCACTCCTTCCACGGTTTCTTTTTTACACTTTTCCCTGGTTTTCCTGAATATAAATAACTTCATTTTTAACCCAATGTGAATACTTATTTCTATGCATTATTCTGAGCAGACGTTTAAGTTCTACACAATAAGCGTGACAACTAAAGTATAGTATTTTCTTGTGTATTTATTGTAAATGTTTGCTTTTTAATAAACAAAGCGGTCCAAGTACTTTACATCTACAATCACCCACATAAATATTGAGACTTTTCGATTTTTGACAAAAAAAAATTCCCAAACTCGCACCACAAGTCTTCTCAAACTCGACGTACTGCCTCCAGGCTCACGGCACTTCAGCTTTAGCTTCGACTTAAGACTTAGGGTCTTGGGAAATTCTGAATTCAACTAGTGAAACCGAAAAGTTCACTAGAACGAAGCCTTACAGTGCTGCTATAGGCCAATTATAGCTTTTTACATGTTTAAACAGTCTCAGTTGGAAAAATGGACATTTGCGTTAACGGCTTATTCTGGTTTTTTGATAGAATTTTTAGTTTGTCTCAAAGATTATGTGGATGGTTGTAGAACGCTAACTGAGTCTGTGTATCTGTAACCGGACAAAGTGGGTAAAATCTTAACAAATGAGGCATACTATTTTTTAAGGCCGAAAACGTTGTAATTTGCTAATTTTAAAAAACTGCTGCGCTCTTGATGGGAAAGCACTTAGACTGAGGTAATTTAGGGCATTTTCCATATTTCTTTGGCTCCCAACAATGGTGTTCGCCATTTTGTGGCTATTTCTGAAACTGTGTCGTCGGGTCTGTTTTTCCGTCAAGAAATAAACATGGTCCGTGAAAAAGTTGCAAGAGAAACAGTTGCTGGGATATATTTTGTTGACATCATTAATGAACCATCCACAGACAATTCCTTTTTTAAAATTGGTGCACACAATGCCTGTATTGTGTGAAGCTTGAAACGCTAATGAAAATTCTGTGTAGGATCGTGTATTCCCAAAGAATGTTTACAGAGATATGGCGGTTTAAACGTGTAATTGGGGTTCGTTTATTTTAACGTACAATCTGTTGTTCTTTACAATGGATATATTGATTGCGTTTACAGGTTGCCCCATGGCATTTACGTGCGCACTATGTTGGAATCTTAGGGTAAACTAAAGCAGAAGGACAACAATAAATGAAATAAAGCTTCATGTTTTATGTTTATTCATACAATACTTCAATGACATGTCCTTTAGTAGCAATCCTCAATTCTTTCTGCTTTTTTTTTTCTTTCTGTCGCACAACACAACGAGCACTTCGTAATCTTCGACGACATACTCAACGTAACGTTACTTTTAGTTAATTAATGTTAATTCTTAGACTGAAGGTCATCGTTGTTGACATTAGTGTTGATTAATTTTGATTGGTTATATTGTTTACATTTTTGTAACGAAGGTTTTTTGATAACGTCCATTCCGAAACAGATTCGTGGACCCATCACTTTCACTGCAATTATCAATCAGGGAGGGGCTGATATATTGTGAGGTAATTATTTCTTGATTTCCAGTTAAAGAGAGAAAAGAAAAGTATATGATCAAATTGTTATTATTAACTAATGTATACATTTAGAGTAGTTTATAAATGTCAGCCATCTGACTCTGCAATAAAAATCCACACTAAAATTTCATGATTGTGTCCCATATATTCTCCTAAACATGTGAGAAAACAAGCCATGAGAAAACGGAAACGAGAATAACACTTTCAACAGCTAACCCGTGAAATATTTGAAACAATAAATTTACAAATTGACTGGGCTTTTCCTAAGAAGTAATTTAAAACTATATGTATATATATACATATGGACCGGATCTAATAATTTTCAGAATATCTTAAGTTAAGACACATCCAGGCTGAACACCTAAATTGTGTTTGCTATTTGTTTAATTTCGTTAGCAGGTATATTGTAGTGTTACAACTAAGTGATAATGATCTTTACAACCTATACTGCAATAAGTTTAGAAAAGTCTGAGGTATGTTTTCGTTTGTTTTTCTATACACAAAAATGTATGTTTAACTGTACCAAATATGTAAGTACTGAACTTTTTCTGGCACAAAGCTCAGATTTAGCTAACGCGACTGGAGAATAAAAAGTACAAGAAAAAATCTCCATCTATGTCTAAACATCCAGCATAAGTCGCTTGTTTTATCTGTCTCTCCGAACAACTGACAAGTAGAAAAGTATAACAGACTAGCTATGCTAAATCTAAATTACTGATTTTAGTGCTCTTTTAATTATGAAATGACTTGCAGTTAAAACATATTTTAAGGATATAACAAAGGTAATGAAAAAAAGGAACAAAAACTGTCTTTGGTAATACATTTGTATAAAACAAGATAATAAAAAGTACAACATACTTTTCTTCTTTATTCACAAGTAAAAATAAACACACATAAAATAAAATAGAATGGTTATCGAAAAAACAAAAAAATAGCATAACCGCGATACACCACTTCGATTTACGAGCTGTGGGTTAACATGAGATAGCATGGAATTATTGTTAAACCATGCTTAAATAACTCGCGTTAACATATGTCTTTAAAAAAAAACTCGTTAGTTTGGATGATCTTAAAATCAAAATTTTGTTAAAGAAACTTCATGAAAATTAGGTACCTCATGGATATTGAATTTGGCGGGAGCCATTACTTACGTCAATATGGTTTGAGACCATTTTGCAAGGAGTTATTTTCGTGAATGAGAGAATCCGGAAGATTTCTTGGAAAAGTTCTTATTTCGAATTTTTGATTGGAAAAATCTGAGAAGTTTAAGAAACGATATATATTATTAGCCTGGTAACTGCGAACGCACGTACAGTTTATTATTATTTAAATTAAAAAGTATAACTATTAATAACATTTCTAACCTAAGGAAATTCCATTACTGATACTTAGAAAACTGATTTTTTTTATAAATAAAGCAAATTCAAATATTTAAAAGGAATATTTCTTGTTAACTGAAAGGTCAAAATTTGGCGCAATTGACAAAAGTGTACAAAAAATAAGAGATACATTAGCAAGTACAAATACAGTATCAGGCTTTAAATGCAAAATGCAGTTTTCCATAGTACAATGGCATCCACATAAAAATTACGTCAATAGACCACCTTCAGAACAGAGAAATATAAAAAATTTCCAAGCGTCCCAATCAAAGGAATACTCAGTATAATTTCACATGTTTTTTAACTACAAACCACTGAAACAAATATGACATCTCGTCAGTGTATCGACATAAAAGAATTCAAATCAAGTCTAAACTGGCTTTTTAAAATCGATTTCATTCACATCACATATTATTTGTCACTAGTATAAATTTTTATATATGTTTTTTTCATATATTATGTATTATATTTTCACATGACTTTTGATATGTGTTTTCAAATAACCCGACCTACTAAATCCTCTTCCACAAACATCACAAATATGTGGTTTCTCACCAGTATGACTTTTCATGTGTGATTTTAAATTATTTGCCCGACTGCATCTTGCTCCACATATATCACATTTATACGGCTTCTCACCAGTATGGGTCCTCATATGTGTCTTTAAAGTACTCGATTGGTTGAATCTTTTTCCACAAACATCACATTTATAGGGCTTCTCACCAGTATGAATTCTCAAATGTCTTCTCAAATTAATCGCCCAACTAAACTGTTTTCCGCAAACATTACATTTAAATGACTTCGTACCCGAATGAGCTATCATATGCCGTTTTAAATAATGCGTTCGAGCAAATTGTTTCCCACAAACATCACATTTATACGGCTTCGTACCTGAATGAATTTTCGAATGTGTTTTTAAAGTACTCAACTGATTGAATTTTTTTCCACAAACATCCCATTTATTCGGCTTTTCATCAGTCTGAAGAGATAATGGAAATTTTATTATTTTTTTACCACAGCACATCGGAGGTAGTGCCAGATTTTTCGCGAAGCTTTATAACCAAACATTTTTCAATTATCAAGCAAAAAAAAATAAAAATTGAGAATGTTAGTCTATAATTGAAAACTGAAACAGAAGATATGATTTTGATCTAGAAAGTCCGGGTCTTCTTCGCGGTGAAAAATTTAAATCTTTAAACTTTGAAAAAGAAAAAATCTACAAAAATTTAACCATTTTAAAATTTAATTAGGGCAACTTTTGTCCACAAGAATCTGTGAGAAATACAAAGCTACGCCGTGCCTTTCCAGGTTTATACCGACTTCGAAAGGCAAGAAAAGACGAGCTAAAAATTTGGTGTGGATGAATATAATAAAACGGTGACAGGGTTTTAATTATCGATAAAGAAAAAAAGATTGCGAATTATAATTTGTAAAATAGGACCACGACAATTGTGTAAAATGCAGAACTAAAAATTGCGAATGAGCAGTTTTTTTTGAAACTGCAGAATTAAAGATTACAAACAGTAACATACAAAGTCACTGTAAGGCAAAATGTAAAATAAATGATTGCCTTGTTTAAAAAATTGCGGAAATTGGCGAACACAACGAAAATTCGAAAAACTTATTCCGTATGCTTTTCCTCCGCAATCTGTTCTTCCGCATTCATTTCTTCCCTTTAAGCTTAGTACTTAAAACAATTAATTTAAAAAATTAATTATCAGATGATTTTGTCAATTAGAGCATTTTGTCACAATTTGACACCTTTTCATTCTCTCGGTTAGTTAGGTAAATCAACAATGCTGGTGTCTCCCCAAATGCTACATAATAATGCTTGTAACTGAAGCATTGAATCACACATTAAAGGCCTGCGTAGTAAAAAACTTTCTTTTCAATACCCAGGATTATCTTAAAAGCTTGGTAAAAAATACAAAATAAAATGAAAATCGGCGAACATGTATTAAAAACAAAAAATAATTACAAACCTTTTATAACTACAAATTTTATAAATATATATACCAGCACATGACAATTCAGAAAAAGACGCTTCCCCTTAAATAAAAGAACTACGGTTCAAATAGAAACAAATTTACACAAAAATTTAAAATACCTTAATGCGCTAATTTTGCGTGTGAAACCGAAGAATATAATTTCTGCAGCAACAATATATTTTAAAGAGTGGTCACTCTACTGACAGTATGTTACATGCATTATTCTATTGTGTTTCTGATTAGGACTAGTTTAAGAAGAGGTTCTTTGGTTGTGTTTTGGTTGTGTTGGATTACAATCTGAATATCACATTACTTCGTTTATTATTCCTCGCAACATAAATGCCTTAGATTGCCCTTAATGTTTGTGTTGAAATTAGTGAAGTCATCGCGTTGCATTTATAACTTTGGGGCCAAATAACTTGGAAACAGCTTCAACGACATATATTTTTCCTGTTTGTGCAATAATATGTTCTTGAAAATTTTTTGAACTTTACTTTTTGAATTCACGGTTAACATAGAGCTGTGCCAAGTGTTAAAAAAACTACCATTATGTACAATGTCATTATTACGCCAAAAGCCTAAGTTTCCAAAGGTACAGACATGTTTTAACAATCACTCAGTCACAACCGTATAATTTCTAGCGTTTTTGAATCTTTTACTGTTTTTATCGTCAGTGTAAAGTCTACAAAAGGTCGTTTTTAGCATGAATTTTCGTATGTGTTTTCAAATTACCGGAAAGACTAAATAGTTTTCCACAAACATCACACTTGTACGGCTTCTCACCAGTATGAGTTCTCATATGTCTTTTCAAATCAAGTGACCGATTAAATTGCCTTCCACAATCATTACATTTATACGGCCTATAACCAACGTGAACTCTCATATGTGATTTCCACGTCCATGAGTGATTAAATTGCTTTCCACAAATATTACATTTACACGGTTTCTCACCAGCATGAATTCTTGTATGTCTTTTCAAATCAGCCGACTGATCGAATTCCTTTCCACAAATATCACATTTATACGGCCTATAACCAGCGTGAACTCTCATATGTGCTTTCCAAGTCCCACAGTGATTAAATTCTTCTCCACAAATATTACATTTATACAGCTTCTCTCCATGATATCTGTTATACGGCTTCTCGTACACCTAAATATAAACCAGAAAACCAGTTTGGTTTTAACACCAGTCCCAAGTAAAATTTCGGCAAAGGTAAATATGAGATAAATGTTTGACAGTTTTTCTTAAATTTGAAAATTCGCTTATTTCAACAACTTTTAAATGCCTTGTTTCCTGCCTAAAGGAAATTAATTTTGAAGACTTTAGCGAGTTTCATCAATTTCGTTAAACTGAGTTGTTGTGAAAATTAAGTCCAGATCAAGTTGCTGTCAACGCGTAATTAGGAACGTCAAAAATTTAAATCCAATATACTGGGCCTGGTCCTGTTTTTTTTACCTTTTATACTGGAAAACAAATCGAAATGTTTTTTAATCTTTCCGCCTGCTTTTTCATAAACGCACTTTGCAGAGGATCGTTCAAACAATGTGCTCAAAACACTAACATCGCAAAAAAAAACAAGCAATTAACATTTTTTTTAAAAGGATGACGGATATGATATTAAATATATACGAAAAAACTACTAGGTTTAAACATAGTTCGAACGACCTTTCTACAAACCAAAACATAATTGAAATTTTGTATGGCTTTAAAATCGCCATTTTGTAATTTTTATTTGTATTGTAGGCTGTGATTTTTGCAGCAATTTGTTATTTTTTGCGCAAAATTACAGAAAAACACAATAGCTGCTATAATATTCGATTATAACTGAAAGTATTTTATTGAAAAAAAAGTGGGTTTAATTACAGCTTTAGAAAAAATCTAAACATGAAGCTAACTGGACCCTCGAGCCAGCCTCGCCTTCCACAATACAATACAAGTTAATATACCAAGAAGGAAGTCACACAAAAGCACACATCTTACTATGATTAAAAACAACAACAACATCTGTTGTTAAGCACCACCATAAACCGTATTTGTTGTCCTCAAGCAACAAGAAAAAATAAAGAAGCAATCAGTCCACACGTCAAAATATATAGATTTAAAACAATATATAGATTTAAAACAATTTTGCCTAAACCCAAGCTGACATTGCAATTTTTCAAAAGAACCTTCGCCACTATGATGAAACTCAGCCGTTAAGATCATAAAAAAATCACAGTTTATATATCAGTGCACACAAAAGAAAAAACATGTTTTAAAAAACACCCGCAGTGAGCGTCACGTGGAAGGTCCAAGGTGGCATCTGTTTCACAAGTAAACACCTCGCTTAAATACATAGCAGGCCGAATATATAACAAATTAAATTACTTCCCATTAGTATTTATACGTTTATGTTCTTGAACTGTCTAAACTATCTCACACACAAAATATACAACATCAAAGTACTTCAATTCGAAACATAGTATAAAACATTATTTTATGAACTTTATATAATAATTTAGGAACTTTATATAGTTTAGGAACTTTAAATAATTTAGGAAAAAAAAAACTTCCTCAAAAATATCTTAGTAAAGGCGAATCTCCAAGGGACGATTTTTACGACGATCATCATCAATACTCGAATTTGATTGGTCGCGATTTTCGTCATGACGAAAAGTTGAATTGGTTTCTACTTTTCGTCACAAAAATCGTCGCGAATATCGTCTAGTGGAGATTCGGCAATATGTCTTTTTAATTCACAAGATAAAAATAAACACACAGGAAAAAAACTTTGATGTATTTCCATTTCGGAGCTGTAAGAAAGTTAATCAATAAATATTTGAACTTTGCTTTTCTAACTCGCGCTAACTTACCGTATCGAAAAAACTCATTAATTTACGGTAGTGTTGTAATAAAACCATCCGCGGAGAAAAACTGAACAACCTTTTACGCGCAAAGGAAATTGTTTTTTTATATATATAAAAAAAGAATTTAGAAAAAAAGCAAATTTAAATATTTCACGAGAACTTATTTTCGCGAATCACTCAATTTTACACTTTTATTAAATATTAAATATTATGTATGTTCAGTACACATCTGCTAATTCGAAGGTCGTTAATTCAAACATCTGCCATGTGAAACAACTTTCTTGGTTTCTTTTTAAATTGTTCCAATTAGCGGATGTCCACAGCATTTACTCATTAGTAAGAATAAAAAATTAGTGAAAAGATGAGGTCTAACTAAGGCTGTTCTGAATGGAGTCATGTGACCATGACAGGAACTTGATTATAATTATTATTACCTTTCATAAGCTAAAAATGCTAAGTGTAGAATACATTATGCTAGCTACATTTTGTGTTCAAAGATCGACCTGCAAATTAAACATTTTTGTTGGATCTGGCAAACAAAAAAGCTCATACATGCACCGCTTTAATAAATCTAAAAAAAAGGTTTTGGAGATGGGCCTAACCTAGTCTTCTGCCCAATCTGTGACAGCCTTGGGCATTTTTGTGTCCAAAAATTGGGAAGTGTCCTAACATTGGGCAGAGCAAGGCTAACACAGGGCTTTAAAGTGCCAAGTGTCAAAAAACTACCGTAATGCACAATGTCATGAGATAAAATATTACGCCAAAAGCTTAAGGTTCCTAAGGTACAGTCATGTTTAACACTCACTCAGTCACAACCTCGAAAATAGTTTTATCGGTATAATTTCTAGCGATTTTGAATTTTTTACTGAAATAACTTGTTTTTATTGTATTAACGCGGCTCTTCGTTAGCATGAAGTTTCATATGGGTTTTCAAATTACTTTTATAATTAAATCGTTTTTCACAAAGATCGCATTTAAACGGTCTCTCATTAGCATGACTTCTCATATGTGTTTTCAAAACACTTGCTTGGTAATACTGCTTTCCACAAACATCGCATTTATATGGTTTTTCCCCGGTATGAATTCTGATATGTGATTTCAAAACACTTGCCTGATTAAATTGTTTTCCACAAACATCACAACTAAACGGTTTCTCACCAGTGTGAATTCTTTGATGTGTTTTTAAATGCGTTGGCTGATTGAACTGTTTTTCACAAACATCGCATTGATACGGTTTATCACCAGTATGAACTCTCATATGCGTTTTCATGGTACACACCTGGTTAAATTGTTTTTCACAAAAATCGCATTTATACGGCTTTTCACCAGTATGAGTTCTCATATGTCTTTTCACATCAGTTGTCTGTTTAAATTGCTTTCCACAAATATCACATTTATATGGCTTTTCACCAGTATGAACTTTTAGATGTAATTTTAATGATCCCGAATGGCAAAATTGCTTTTCACAGAGACTGCATTTATGCGGTTTTTCACCAGTATGAATCCTCGTATGTATTTTAAGATGACTTGGCTTTTTAAACCGTTTTCCACAGACATCACATTTATGCAGCTTCTTATCAACCTAAAAATTAAAATTATTTTTTATAACATTTATTTAATATAAGGCAATTGTAGATATATTATTATGTATATATAATAAATTTGAAATATTAATCTTCGACCACCTGTTGATGTCTACGGTTGTGAAAACTGGTAAAGATTATACTCTATTTAAAAAACCCTTTTAATGGGTATGAAAATCCCATAAAGGATGTAAATTAGCTATGGGATTTTTTTTGTAAGTAATTTTAATGCGCAAAAATTTCGCTGCAATTATCAATCAGGAAGGGGCTAATATATTTTGAGGTAAATTATTCTTGATTTCCAGTTAAAAAAAGAAAGGAAAAGTACATGATCAAATTATTATTATTACCTAATGAATACAAGCCGTAAGAAAACACACCACAGCTAACCCGTGAAATATTTAAAACAATAAATTTACAAATTTACAGGTCTTACACCTCAATTATGTTTGCTATTTGTTTATTTTCGTTAGCACGTATACTGTAGTGTTAACGGAATTCACAACTAAATGACAATGATCTTCACAAGCTATGCTGCTAAATGTTTAAAAAGGTTTGAGGTATGTTTTGGTACGTTATTCTACATAAAAAATGTGTTTTTAACTGTACCAAATATGTAAGTACTGAATTTTTGTTGTGGTCTAACACCTACTTTCACCTAACGCGACTGGAAAATAAGAAGTTGAGAAAACATTTTCAGTCATGTCTAAACATCCAGTATAAGTAGCTTGGCTTATCTGTCCCTCCAAACGACTGATAAGTAGAAAATGTTTAACAACACGACGGCTGAAGAAAAGTATAACAGACTAGCTATGCTAAATCTGAATTACTGATTTTAGTGCTCTTCTAAAGAGATATTTTTATTTTATAGATAAGTAATAACGAACTTAAATAATAAACAGTGAATAGATTTCAATTCTTTTTTAAACGCAGACTGTATGAATTGTCGTATATGTTTTTAACCGATTTATTTGCACATACGATATGAAATAACTTGCAGTTAAAGCATATTTTAAGGATATAACAAAGGTAATGAAAAAACTGTCTTTGGTAAAACATTTGTATAAAACAAAATGATTAAAAGTACAACATACCCTTCTTCTTTATTCACAAGCAAAAATAAACACACATAAAATAAAATAGAATGGTTATCGAAAAAACAAAAAAATAGCATAACCGCGATACACCACTTCGATTTACGAGCTGTGGGTTAACATGAGATAGCATGGAATAATTGTGAAACCATGCTAAAAAAACTCGAGTTGACAAAAATGCAAATAAAACATTAAGTGTCTATAAAAATAACTCATCAGTTTAGATGATCCTGAAATCAGAATCTTGTTAAAAACTTCATGAAAATTAGGTACTTCATGGATATCAAATTTGGCGGGAGGCATCATTTGCGCCAATATGGTTTCAGGCCATTTTGCAAGAAGTTATTTTCGTGAATGAGAGAATCCGGAAGATTTCGTGGAAAAGATCTTAATACGAATTTTTTATTGGAATAATCTGAGAAGTTTAAGAAACGATATATATTATTAGCCTGGTAACTGCGAACGCACGTGCGATTTATATTTAAATTAAAATGATTAATTTTAAATAATAGTACTACATTAAAAAACATTTCTAACCTAAGGAAATTGCATTACTGAGTGATACTTAGAAATTTAAAAATCGATTTTTTTATAAATAAAGCAAATTCAAATATTTCAAGGGAATATTCCTTCTTAACTGAAAGGTCAAAGTTTGGCGCAATTGACAAAAGTGTACAAAAAATAAGAGTTACATTAGCAAATACAAATACAGTAACAGGCTATAAATGCAGTTCTTCATAGCACAATGGCATCCACATGAAGATTACGTCGATAGATCACCTTCAGAACAGAAAAACATAAAAATTTCCAAGCGTCCCAATCAAAGGAATAATCAGTATAATTTCTCATGTTTTGAAACTACAAACCACTGAAATAAATATGATGTCTCGTGAGTGTGAAGTCGATAAAAGCATTCAAATCAATACGGCTACCATCAAGTCTAAACTGGCTTTTTGAAATCGATTTCATTCACATCACATATTATTTGTCACTAGTATAAATTTTTATATATGTCATTTCATATATTATATATTATATTTTCATATGACTTTTGATATGTGTTTTCAAAATACTCGACCTACTATAACCTCTTCCACATATATCACATTTATGCGGTTTCTCACCAGTATGGGTCCACATATGTGTCTTTAAAGTACTCGACTGGTTGAAACTTTTTCCACAAACATCACATTTATAGGGCTTCTCACCAGTATGAATTCTCAAATGTCTTCTCAAATTAAGCACCCAACTAAACTGTTTTTTACAAACATTACATTTATATGGCTTTTCACCAGAATGAGTTACCATATGCTGTATCAAATAATGCGTTCGAGCAAATTGTTTCCCACAAACATCACATTTATACGGCTTCGTACCTGAATGAATTTTCGAATGTGTTTTTAAAGTACTCAACTGATTGAATTTTTTTCCACAAACATCCCATTTATTCGGCTTTTCATCAGTCTGAAGAGATAATGGAAATTTTATTATTTTTTTACCACAGCATATGGGATGTAGTGCTAGATTTTTCGCGGCGCTTTATAACCAAACATTATTCAGTTATCAAGCAAAAAAAAAAAAAATATGGAGAATGTTAGTCTATAATTGAAAACTGAAACAGAAGATATGATTTTGATCTAGAAAGTCCAGGGTTTATTCGCGGTGAAAAACTTAAATATTTAAACTTTGAAAAAGCAAAATCTAAAAAAATTCAACCAGCAAATTTCCCTGACCATTTTAAAATTCAATTAGGGCACCTTTTGCCCACAAGAATCTGCGAGAAAAACAATAGCTTTGTCTTTCCAGGTTTACAGTGACTTCGAAAGAAAAGAAAAGACGAGATGAAAAATTCTGTGTAGATGAATATACTAACAGGGTGTCAGGGTGTTAATTATCGATAAAGTTTGAGCAAAACGCATTTGTCAAATATAAATGAAAAATAATCTTTGTAAAACAATCCTAATTAAAAAAAATACAAACTCTGATGTCTTGAAGGTCGCCTTAAGGGAAGAAATTGTGTGCAGAAAAAAGGATTGCGAATTAACGTTTGCAAAATAGAACCACGACAATTGCGTAATATGCAGAATTGAAAATTGCAAACGCGCAGTTTTTTTTAACTGCATAATTAAAGATCGCGAAAGTTTTGGTAAGGTGAAATGTGGAATAAAAAATTGCGAATATCCGTTCTTGTTTTAAAAAATGCGGAAATTGGCGAACACAACGCAAAATCGCAAAAACTTATTCTGCATGCTTTTCTCCGCATACATTTCTTCCCTTTAAGTTTAGTCCTTAAAAAAATAATTTAAAAAAATAATTACCAGCTTTTGATTTTTTCAATTAATTTTTCTGTCACACAACTTTTCATCCTCTCGGTTAGGTAAATTTTTTAATCTTTCTCTCTTTAAGATGTACTTGCTTAGTAATAACTTCCAAACATTTGGTGTCTCCCCAAATGCTACATAATAATGCTTGTAACTGAAGCATTGAATCACACATTAAAGACCTGCGTAGTAAAAAAAACTATCCTTTTCAATACACCGTATTATCCTAAAAACTTGGTAAAAATACAAAATAAAATAAAAATCGGCGAACTTGTATTAAAAACAAAAAATAATTACAAACCTCTCATAACTACAAATTTTATAAATATATATGCCAGCACATGACAATTCAGAAAAAAGACGCTTCCCCTTAAATAAAAGAACTACGGTTTGAATAGAAACAAATTTACACAAAGATTTAAAATACCTTAATGTGCTAATTTTGCCTGTGAAACCGAAGAATATAATTTCTGCAGCATCAATATATTTTAACAAGACGTGTCAGCATAAAGGAATGAAACTCATTTGGACGGGTGTTATTACTACGATTACAGGCGCGATTATAATAGCGTTTTTTAGCTCGCAGGCGAAAAACGAGTATAATTGACTAGCTCGGTGAACCGGCGTTAAGCGTTTTCTAAGTCATCCATATTGCAGCATCGCATCCTTGCTCTCATGCTGACAGGTGTCAGGAGAAAGTAATTAAATTCACTTGGACGGGTGTTATTACTACGATTACAGGCGCGATTATAACAGCTAGGTCACAGGCGGAAAATGAGTATAATAGACTAGCTGGTTGAACCGGCGTTCAGCGTTACTGTGCAGGTAGTCCATGTTGCACACCCGGGGTAAGGGGTTTTAGTACAGGTATTTGATGGGTCAATGTGTCCTTAATTGTCTAGATATACATATAGATGAAATTTAATTCGAATAAAAATAGGCTACAGCCTGTAGTGACCTCGTGTAGCTAAAACAGTCACACATAATTTTATTTCGCGGAAGAAGTTTACTTGAAAGTTCTCAAATTACTCGTCCGTTTAAAGGTAAAACACATGTCACAGTCTGTTGTTACAAAATTAATTATGAGCAAAAAATAAACTGTGTTAAAGTACCAGAAATTGTGTACAGAGATGTGTTCATAATGATGCATTAAAATATTACGATTTCTTAGTTCTAAGTAATTAGACCACAGCATCTTTTATCGCTACTCATTTTGACTTTAAAACAGACTAACAATTCCTTTCTCAAACTTCTACCTAGCATGGGCGAAATTTACCGTGTGGGACAGAGAATCGCAAGAGAAAGATGCGCTAGGAATAAAATTATAACAACCACAATTCTATTCCGAGAAAAAAAGCGACAACGAAACTTCTTTAAGAAAAATAACCTGAAAAATTCGATGACAGCTGAAAAGAGATCAAAAGAATAAAAAAATTAACATGGCCAAAAACACAATTTCATGTCATATTACCATATCCAAACAAGTAACCACACTTGTCAATCAACTTACTTTAACCAGAACGCACTAGGTCTTCGGGCCCACTCCCCCTGCCCTCTCCACCCAACCAACCCACCCCCACTCTGTTGATCTCTCGGTTACGTAGTGATTAAACTATAATAATTTATACTAAAACCAAGTAAATTATACTTCGGTAACATCACATACGCCTTCTCGCATGGTGTATAAACGGCTGCTAACAGGTATGAATTCTGATATGCTTTCTCATAGTAAACAAACCAGTAAATTGTTTTCTACAAACATCGCATTTATATTGCTTTTTACCAGTATGAGTTATCTTATGTCTTTTTAAGCTATCTAAGCGATTAAATCGCCTTCCACAAACCACACATGTATACGGTTTTTCACCAGTATGAATTCTCACATGGCTTCTTAAATGATGGGCAAGATTGAAATTTTTGCCGCAAACGTCACATTTATAATGCTTCGCACCAGCACTAATTTTCGAACGTTTTCTTAAAGTAGTCATCCTAAAAAACTGTTGTTCGAAAACATTGCATTTATACAACTTCTCACCAGTGAGAAGTTTATCATGTGGTTCTAAATTACAGACGCTAATTTGTTTTCCGCAAATATCAGATTCGGATGACACCTCATCAGCCTAAAAACGAAATGAGAGAATTAAAGTTTCAGGATGGCCACGTTTTTTATTAGAAAGTTCTCCATAGCTTCATACTTTAGGAGCAGAAAGTTTTCTTGGTCATTTTTGCGAATGTTTATGCCTTTAGAAATTTTAAATCAGCAAAACGCGAACTTTTCTTCACACGAAATTATGGATAACGCGTATAAGTTTTTCACCATTAAAAAATTTCTAAAACGAAAAACGTTTGATGATTTCTTCTTCTTAGGTGCTCCGAAAACATTTCTTGGATATCTCGATTCCTTGAAACAATAATGGCTGTAGACTTTTAATTATGGTAAATACCTTAGTTGCGAAAATATTGCCCGACGCGAAAGTTTTTGTTAAAAATTTCGCGCTTTGCCACAACAAAGCGAAAGTTTCTGCTCGCGAAAGTTTCTGCTCGCAAAAGTAGCAAAACATATTTCCCAACCAACGTTATAACAGTTAATATATTTACTCATCCAAGACTATGAATCTTCCATTATTACAAAGATGTAAAAAGTGAATTTTCGCTAATTTTGCGAAGTGCCGCAAAATGTCGTAAATAGTCTAAATTGCACTTACTCACAGAAAGTCATCTCGTTCTTCGCTAAATAGCACCGCATCTGGTAGGCCAAATTTAGAACACAAAATACTATGTAATATTTAACATCTGGCGATATCTATGGAACGCCGACTTCCAAGTGAGCAAACATTGCAGGAGGTAAAAAACACACACAGGATTTCATTTAATGTCATTATATATATATATATACAATATCATGTCGGCATTAAAGTTTTTATTTACAGCATTATATAGTTCTCCAATGTGTGTCTTCAGCAAGCATTATATAATGCCGCTTAGTCAATATTCTCCTAGTCCAGGCATGAAAGTTAAATACTTCCTTTTTATCGTTTTTTAAGATCCTACGTACGTATATAATATAAAACAAAAAGGTTGTTTCAGCTTTATATGATGTTGTTTCAGCTCTATATGATGTTTTTTCAGTTCTATATGGTGTTGTATTAGCTTAAAATGACATCGTCGTACCATAAAATATCAATAAATTTTTACTGGTGCACAATACGTTTTTTTATTATGACATTTTCCTTGCTTTTTTTACCTGTTTTTGGCGACTCATCGTATTACCCTAAAATTGTAAATTTAGTTTTAAGCACATCTATAAGGCAAACTGCAAAAATTAATGTTAATTTTTTAAGAACCTACCTTATATTTGATCCTTACTTATATTTCGGGAAATGAATATAATTCTGATTGACCATTTAAACATAAAATTCAAAAATGTCAAAAAATTGCTATTATTTCTGCCTTATTATGAAAATTTCTGACAGAGTGCACAACCTATTGTTCTTATGATATGTGAAAATACAAAAAGGGGAGCATATAATTGGCATGGTGTTACGGCACGCGATGAAGCTGTTTTTTGAATTCATGAAACGGAAAATTACATACAAGTATTTTTAACATATTTTAACCAAATTTCCAGCTAATAATGAAGGGTCAACATTGGTGATGAGGAAGATTTTGCAATTGACGAATTGATGACATCATTTTAATTGATTAACTATGTTACTTGTGCACACGAAAAGTGCAAATAAGACAATGTTTTGTTGATTTTCTTGCACCTCATTAATTTCAAAGATTTTAAAATTTTCGGACGTTTTTAAGCTTGAAAATTAGTTCACAGTAAATAATATAACCCTGTGGCAAACGACTAGAACTGAAATGCTTCGTTACAATTGCAGGGTATTTTCTGTTTCTTACTCTATTTTACTATTATTTTTTATTTTCCACTAATACAGACCCTCATCCCATCCATAGAATGCAAGACATTCGTTAGAGGTCCTGCTGTTATGACGACTTTGCTGTTGACGCGATAAAGAAATTGTAACAGCCTAATTACATATTATATTATTATACTATTGTGAATAATTCAGTTGCGAAATTCTTTTACGAGAATTAAATAAATATTTAAGAAATACAACAAATTACCCTGTCGTAGCCTAAACTATAGTAAATAGTATTTTCCACTGCATTGGTAATAGTTACTATTGTACGAAAGAAGAAATATTCCAAGTAAATAAGATAACACTACCTTTGTTTTATCTTTGCTCTTGTTTTCAGCGTCATGTGGTCTCTGCAAACTTGACAAAATATATAAAACCGGAAGCGCGATAACAATAATGTGATGTTATATTTTTGTTTTTATTTCAAAATAAACCACGCATAAAAATGAACGCTATACTTTCAAAAAAACGTGAATTAAATATTTTAAATATCGCGTTTTCTACCATTAATTTAGCTGGTCAGATACCATTCTTGGCTCATAGGCATAAAAAGTCTTTTATTTATGCAATTTTTCCAAGGAACACCAGAACCCTAATATTGAGAAATTGTTATAGAAACAGAATTATGTACAGGAAGTGACTACACTGCACAAATATGTTAAAATGGGCTCGGCTGCCTCGAAAATTCGAATTCTAAACAAATATTAAAACTAAAAGCTACAGTTAAAGACTTAAAACGAGGAGTTGAACATTGTTATGTTGGGATCTGCTTGGGGTTTATAAATTGTAAGAACATGAAATTCTTTACAACTACAGTAACTTTCTGGAATACCAAACAAATATCCTCCCTTTAAACATGCTCATAGTGAGACAGCTGGAGTAGCAAAAACTTCATACCCATGTTTCAAATAGAATAGTATTGGTATCGATGTATATAAAAGGTCAGTTTTAATTGTAGCGCATTTATAATAGAGGAAACCTACCACAATAATATTACAAAGCAAAAGGAGAGAAAATCTATTTGATGATAATCTGATAGATGCTTTATAAAATTTATTGAAATATCCCAGCCGCAGATAATACACACATCGAAAAATTAAGAATTACACTTAAGCAATTTAACTTTTTTTTTTTTTTTTTTATTTATCAGAATATTTATACAGGATATGTACATTTCAGTTTTAAAAAACTGCTATAAATATGTGTCCTGTGTCAGCACATAATACAACAGAC
>JASGCC010000427.1:90196-119743 GCA_030067915.1 Hydractinia echinata | reverse complement strand
GGGGAGAGAGATCCTCTCATTAGTGGCCGCTACTTGTGCCCCTGGCGCAACCTTCGGGATGCTCTTACTATGGCTTTGTAATTATTCGCTCTTCTTGTCGATCAATTCCAGTCTTAAGATAGCCCGGAAGAGCAATAAGATGTATACTTCCTTTTACTACAAGATGGGATAGATAGACCTTGATTCTTCAAGGATCTACAAGGTCTGCCTTGTATCCCTTTGAGTATAGCCTCGGCGGGTATTTAGATCCCTCTTCAATAGTAATCTCACGAACTTCTAAAGGTCATGGGTTCTTCCTTTTGGAGCCCAGCTTTCGAAGCGCGGTTCCATCTCAGCAGGTCTCTTGCAGCGGGCAACGCCTTCCCGGATGCTTTTATCGTTCTACTTCCGTGGGTCTCTGGGCTGCTGCTGATTGGATGAAACACTACAACGCTGCTCGATCGTTTGTTCTCCTCTTGGTATCGCACCTCCTCCTGTTTTTTTGCTCATATGCTAGCCATATGCCGGCCATCACCAAAAATTGGGCTAGGCACTGCCGATTGTGCAGATACACCAGAATGCCAAGGTCTGTCAGTGGTCCCGTATAATGGGGTAATCCTCAGATATCTTTTCGGAGGCCCTTCAACGCTATCAATGTCCACAAAGTTCCCTACCATGTTCCGCAGTAATAGGGCTGACTACGTGGGTAGTCAACGCTTTTTGCAGTTTCCTTGCCCTTCTCCTGAAGCTCACGTTGAAGGTACTCGGCATGTACTGTCGATGGCTTCATCAGGGGCCTTGTCATAATAAACCCCTCAGTACATTTTTTGGGTAAGAGATGCCCTTGCCCTTACGCAGGCCTCTTTAAAAGCTTGGCGTGATCGATGGGTTTCTCTATCTGTTCATATTCTGTAAAGGCATTGTCGAATACTCGTGGCAAGATCAGAAATCCTCTTTATTGTACGGCGATATCGAAAAAGCAAAACGCGATCAGGGATACGGTAGAAGTATAGCGATTAGTAAACACACCTCCATTTTATTCCCCGGTAGACACCAGGGCGGTAATGACCCCTGGCAAGTGTGGTAATCTGATTAGGTTGAACGATCCGTTTATCAGTCTGCCCTGTTCAAGCGGCTAACTTCGATACCCTCTTGGGTGCTGACCTGATGCCTCCTATTTTGAATCAAGACTTGGCTTTTCTGTAAATATCAACGCCATCCTGGGGCATCGCCGATAATCGTCGAAGGTGATGGACTTTTTAGTCACGCATCTCTCTCTTCACGCCCTTGGCTTTGCGATCACCGCCCTCTTTGTAGGCTTCTTATAAGCATATAGCTTGGCCCTCAGGGTGATGAACTCGGTCATTGACCTTCCCTGCAAGCTGGTCTTTCCATCAGGCCAAACCACCTTCTTGTTTTTTCCTATGGGGAGAGGCCTGTTATCGTCCTTGCTATAGGCACTCGTATCGAAACGGGTCTCAACATCCTGTGCCGATATCCCTGTAAAAGTCTCCGTTCGTATATGGTACACAAAGCTGTCCGTATCCATATAATGAGCTGCAGCTTGCTACCATACTTTTTCGGCTGGCGGAGATGGTGTAGAGGTCGCGCATTCGCTTCGTAATTATATGACTTAAAGTTCGAGTCCCCACACCGGCGCACTTTAAATGTAGTGTTGGCATGCCCATTTGGTGCCATCTACTGGACGCTAACCGGCTTGTGTAAAAGTAAGCAAATTAGAGCAATGCTATATTTTTTGGCGGAAATGGTCACAGTTACAGTCGGAGGGGATGGAAGAGGGCACCATTAGGACGGTATCCCTAAGGAGTTTGAAACTTCCCGTTACTTACTTTACCTTGCTTATTAAAATTCGTAAAACTTGTAAACGTTTTGAGTCCAAGAAAATATATTTCAATTTTTTATCAGTCGCAGAAACAGTCATATAAAGTAGTTGTGTGGGAAACCACAATATGTCGTACATTTTTATAAAGTAGAAACCATGATGGAGATTATAAGCATTTTATGTCGGTTATAAAAAACACGAAAACAGATTTTTTCATTAATAAATGTTTTTGGGGACACCGTGCGAATTTAGTGCTAAATTTATCTGATCACATGTGACCAGGTACTTGTGTGAGGTACTTACAAATGACACTTTATATAAATGCGGATAATGCAAATGAAAGGCGTCCAAACAGTGTTAATCAGTTTCAATTCCTCCGTCCTTACCTTATAGTTGATATGACGGACACTAAGTGCAACGAACAATCGCGATCGAAACAATTTTTAAATAACATTTGTATGTTCGACGTACATTCTGTTTTTAAATTGCTTAAAAGACTACACATAACTTTTTTAGACAAAACAATTTTAGAAACTCACTAGTTAATTCTATTAAATATTGACATCTCTAAACAAAAGCATCAAACTAGGCATTTAAATCTTTTCTTAAAGGCTATATAAAGCAAGTGTGCATCTGTTGATTCAATCAAACTTACATGACATAAACTTACATAAAGTAGGATAGAATCAGAGAAAACGTTTTTTCAAGACAAAATGAATTTTTTAACAATCAGGTAAATATCCGTTTATTCCCGTTCTCAGATGTCATGCAATAATTATTGTTTACTTTCCTTTTGTTGCTCACATATGGTGCAGTAAGATTATATTGGTAATCTTTCCTCCGCTACATTTAGTTTTTTTATACGTCATTTTATATTTTGTATGCTTATCTTTCAGGTTCAACGAAACAAACAAAATCCTCAAAAACCAAACAACAAACAACAACTAAAGTGAAATGTGTCACAATTGTTAATTCGTCGGGAAAGCAATTCAAACTAAAAATAAATGCATCGAGATTTTGTGCATTTTGTGGAAAACACATGCAGTTAAAACTTTGTCAAAAGAGTAAAGACAAGATGAGTTTCTCAAACAAGTATATATAATTTGCAAAGAGAATACTCGTTGGATGAAAGTCGGATTAGTTGGATTGAAGAGACTAATGTTGCTTCAAAACATCGATCATAGTACAAGGACATTGACTCAAGCTAGTGAAACGTTTTTTTAAGAAAATGTAAAATTTAAAATGTACAAGATAAAGATCTCTTAAATACGAAATTTATTTTTTACTCCCATTGTCATGTTACATACTTTATCTAGACACATGTTTTACTTTATATCAACAGCTAACTAATTCTAAAAAAAATCTGGCCAAACTTAGTATCGTTTGTTTATTTTTTAAAAAACATTTTTTCAGGTTGTTTGTCTTATATCCAAAAAATCCATCCAATTTATGATAAATGTTCTGGAAATTGCAGGAAACCTTCGCATTAAGCTTTCAAAAGATAACGTTTCACAAATGCGGAAAAATTATATAGCCATAAGTTATATAGCCATCGCATTTGCAAAAATTTTATTTATCTATTAGAGACGCGCCTGCTTAATGCTTAGCTCCCTATACTCCCAGAGCCTAAGAAATTAGATAATAATTGAGACACCTTAAATGTCTATGAAAACCTTACAATGGAAAATATTTAACTTCGGTTAGGTTTAAAAACTTGCAACATGACTTTATTTTATCAAGAAATGTTGACATGTTGCTACCCTTTTATCCGATTATTTTATTCGGAAGTCGGGAAATCGCATTTTATATGTAAAACCGTAAAATATATTAATAACTTTTATATGGCTCTCGAAGTCTTTAAAGAAAATGTTACAATTCGTTCAGAACATTTGACACAAGACAGTTTTTAATACATTTTTCAAAGTTGATAAAAACCATTCTAATGCCAATATACCTCAGTCGAAAGGCTGCGACAAATGCCAGTTCTCTGTATACATAGGTACGCTAAGCATCGTTTAGAATTTCTTAGTGACACTATTTACTTTGCCTGAATTACCAAATAATCATGTCAGGTCCATTAAATTCCTAAATATTAAAAAATGGTCAGGCTGAGATCAGCATCAATTACCGCCGCAGGTGAGTTTTGACAAGTTCAAATTGTGTAAGAAACATTGTATAGATGTATAGAAACATTCTAATTAATTGCGGACTTTGAACTTTGTGGTTCTGTGCCAACACTTTTATTTTACTGATTGTAGAACTAAAGTATATGGAATTTAGGCATATAGTGGTAATTTGTACAAATCTCAATTTTTTGATGGTGTCATATAAGCAAATAACAGTTCTGCTATTTTTTTAATTTTAGCACATGCTATAATTGTACCAAGCTTGATTGCATTTGGTAGAGACTATCAAAAATTCTGGAGGTGTCATAATATCTTAACACATTTTAATCAACATACCTTTATCTGTTTAAATTGCTAAGCTTTCCTCTGATATACATACATGTATTTTCCTGCAAAGGAGCCAGTAATTATTTTCTTACCAAACAGGTAAATCTTCAGTAAAATTTTATTTCATAACCGTTTATTTCAATAATAACCCTATAATAACTGTTTATGAGGGCAACACCGGAGATTATTGACCGACGTTAAAGTATTGGCCGAGCTTGCGAGGGCAATACGTCGAAGGTATTGCCCGAAATAAGCAGTTATTATATGGATTATTATCTGGGTACTGCATTTTACGACAAAAAATATAATATTATAAGCAGGATGTAGAAACGATGTCTTTATAGAAACTATTCCCACATGGAACGTACATTCAAACTAAATTTTTTTTTTTTTTAAATCGAATATCGTGTAAACATTACAGGTTTTTGTTGTAGCTACAAAATAGAATTATTTAAAAGATAAAATAAAGTTTCACTTCTGTTTCGCGTTTTGTTTACTTTTTTCCGTGTTTATTTACATTTAATGCTACCATATTTAAACTTTAAACACGGTTGCTATGGTAGCGGGCAATACCGTGGAATATTGCCCGCTATGGCGTAAGTTCCAACCAATCACATTGCGCGATTTTCGAAAATATCGATGCCGCCCTTTTACCCGGGTAATAATCTGCAATATTTCTAAGAAATTTAGTATCTGCTACTTGTAATAAAATAGGAATTTAATAGTAAAACCTTCTAGCCATTTGATGATGAAACATATTCGCTCACTTTCCGTGTTACAACTGGAAAGAATTTGACATCTAAACAATGATAGGCGAAGCTTTTAGAAGGCATGTATAATCTTCGTCTGCGTAAAATTGCGATAAGCAACTGAATATTTTTCCTTTTGAAGTATATCTTACCAAATCCGATACCCTATTGAAAATGCAGTTGCTTAGAAAACCAACCAACCAACCAATCAACAAAAAAATAAAAAGTGCAAACAAACAAACAAAAGACAAACAAACAAGCAAAAAAAAACAAAATGCAATGCAATGTCAAATGCGGAACATAATTAATACCACCATGTGCAAACGTTCAGGCAATTAAAATTTACCTACCGCAAGTCTTTAAAGGCTTCTGATTATGAAGCGAATAATAAAAACTGAAAAAACTGATAAAATATTCAGATTGCGAACACTGCACTATTTAAACTTCCAAACCCAAATTTTAACCTGTTTATGCGTCTATCAACTCATTTTTTTAATATACCTAAAATAATTCTTCTTATTCCACAAATTACATTTCACTGTTCTTGCCTGTTTTCGGGTTTGGAATAATATGATAACATAATCTTTTACTGCATGACGTCGTTATGTGCTAACAAACATTTGTGTCACGTTTTGTGACAATAAGGTGTATTCTTCATCACTTTTGGAGGAAGGAGGGGAAGCTCTTTAGGTCTCAATACCCCCTTCGACATATCAGAACGCCAAACAACCCCGCTGAGAATAGGGTTAATGAGCTATGCACGTTTGCTATGCGAAGTATACCAAGGGAATGAAAAATTCCTTTACCCACCCAACCAACCAGGGGGTCTTACCTATTTTCTGATGCCGAAACGTCAGTAACACCAGGTAAAGATGTCTTAAAAGGAAAATGTGACCGTTGTTTTAGCTCACAATAAATTGTGTGTTTTACAGACGTATTATTACAGATACTAGTTGTAGAGGCCCGTGGAAAAATCCACTCAGGCAGAAGAACAATGAAAAATGAGAAGATTTTAGAAATTTTGATGATGTCAGCAGTGTCCCGTTCATCTACATAAAAATTAAATGCATTTTTGATAGTTGGAAAGGCCTGTGGAAAATTCCACTTGAACTCTATAGTTATGAACCATACCACAAATGACAAAAAAGCAGTAAAAATAAGGATAACTTACGAAAAAGAAAACTTGGGATTTTGTTTTCCATAAGCCTCCATAAACCTAAAAAATGATAATAAATTATGATGATAATACTTTCCTATTTTTGTTTCCTGTAAAAAGATAATTCAATGGTTACATATAGACCGTATAATATTGAAATAATGGTAAGTAAGTTACCTGCACTTGATGCTTCTTGAGTCTTTTCAATACCAAAAATCTGTGATGTAATTTTAACATGGCATGCCCTGACTTTTAGTTCATGAATTATCTCCTTAAAAAGAAAATAATCCACTTAACGAAGCGCGCCACGGGAAGGCAAGTCACGGGGATTTGCGCTTCAACCTAAAAAAGAAGTAAAATGCTTCATAAATATAAAGTTGGTTAAAAACAGGGGTTTGTCCTTCAGGAGGGTGAAGGCCCCCAACACGATGCCATATTTGACCGAAAGCATGGTGGTGCAACGGCATACGAAAGCATGGTGGTGCAACGGCACTATTATACTTACGTATATTTGCCTGAAAGTTTCTTGCCTGAACAGTATCTGTATCTCTTATAATAATAAGCCAGTTCCGTGTGTCTGTCTGTCACTTTTGCAAACACGATATTTTTTACCACCCGAATGCGCGAGTTTGTCGAGTTTTTTTGTTTTGTTTACATTTGTCTCGCAACCGTTAGAAACCACGTGATAGAAAATAAGCAGTATGATTCGTTCAAATACGTAGTTTCGAACGGGACGGCATTCGAATAAAAAGTTCCGTTAGCGTAAAAACAAACAAACATAAAAATTTCTCGACAAAGTTCTCGACACAAAAGGCGAACTGAAGAAGCGGTTAAAAAATGTCTTATTTTCGACGATCCCTTAGTCACAAAAAAGTGCAGATATTAAAAGTAAGAAAAGTCAAAGTGGAGAAGTAGAAGTACAAAAGTAAAGTTAGAAGCCACGAGAAGTTGCTTCGAAAGTGAAGAGTGCAGCTAGAAGTAGTAAAGAAAAGTTAGAAGTAGAAAATAAAAGCTTGGGTTTAAAGTCGGTTTGGATTCACATATACCGTAATTATTCTAATTTAACGCGCCGGTAAAAATAATTATTTTAACCACCCCGCGAAAATAATTAGAAGCGATAAATTACAAACTTTTGAGCACGGTCAACCCGCGTTAATAATTAGAGGCAAATAAACTAATCCGCTCAAAATAAGAAACATTTTTTTGAAAATTTTCCTTAATTTTTTTTTTCAAAAGAATTTTTTTACAAAGCTATTTCTTCTTGTTCTTGTTTCCCTTCGTTGCACGTTCCCTTGCATCTTTGTACTCATTAAGAGCTTTCGCAACAAGGCCTGTTAATTTGCTTGATTTCAGTATCATAATATATCGAAATATATATGTTCATTTAATCTAAACCACTGCTTGTTTTTTTTAAAAAAATACGATCCGTGTTAAATTAGAGGAAAATAAAACACGCCAAATTTTCGACCCCCGTTAATAATTAGAAGCGATAAATTACAAACTTTTGGCTATTTTTGTCCGTCCGCGTTAATTAGAAGCAGCGTTAAATTAGAATAATTACGGTAGTAAGAACTTTGATATTTTTAGACGTTATGTTTTTATGTCGCTAGAGTTACGTGTCAGGCAGACTCGCATTTGCCAGGAAAAAGTCACTTAAAGGCTTCAAATTCTTTAAGTTTTATGTTTTACCGCGTTTTTTATAAAAAGGCTAGCATTTGTTTGCTTTTTTTGCATAATTAATGTATCCCCTGGTGCGTAACTAATGTATTTGTCCTAAAATTCAAAATGCTGCATAAAGCTGTTAGCTGGCTACCAAACAAATGTGCCAGCGAAATAGAAAGTTTTGGTTTGTTGAACTAACTGCAAATGTCATAATTTTTACATTGCTATTGTTTTCCTTTATATATGTTTTACTAAGCATAAATAGCTAGCTATAGACTTAGCTAAGTCTCCCCAGCTTAAGTATATTTAACTGGGTGTCTTAGGTACTGTTTTGTTAGCTAGCTAGCTAATGTTAGCTTCAAGGCTCCATCCCATAGCTAGCTCTAATCTATGAGTTTTGTTGTTATTCCTCTTTTTTTAGGTATTTATAGCTACCTTAGTAGTCAAACTTCTCTTCTTTTTTGAACACGAATTATCATGTAACAAGCTAGCTACAAAATCTTTCTTGAACTTTTAGGATACTGTGACACATTTTTATGCCCATAGAGAATAATTTTTTCACATTTCCTGTAAATTTACAAGGGGACCACAATATGACAAGTGGAACGAATTTTATAGAATTTAAAGTGTGTGTGTTAAGTTATTTTTTATTGTTTTGTTTCCTCATCCTGTTAAACTTTTGTCAGCCTACATGTAAAATGCCAGGTTTTTTTACAGGGGTTTTTGACATTTGATTGGAAATTTATATACGTGGGTTTATGACTTTGGGTTAAAAAAATTTATGAGAGGATGGTATGGTTGTCAGTTCATATTGTTCGTGTTGCAAAATGCTGTTTTTTGAAATTTTGTGTAAACTTTTGTGGAAATAGACCACATGCAATATATATACTGAAAGAACAAATCTTTGTAGAATCAGACTTCACTGTAAGGTGTTGTAAAGCTGATGTCTTTATCGGTAAAAATAACAGCCATATTTTACTAATTAAGAAAAAATAAAACGAGTTTGAAAGTTAAAAAAATATTTATTTGCTAAGCTTTTCGTACACTAAGTACATCTTCAGACTATATAAACAACTTTGTCTTTATATTTCGTATTATAAACTATTGTTTGGGAGAACTAACTGTATGTGATGTAATTTTTGCTGGAAGAAAATTCCATGGTTTCACGTTTTTGTTTTTCTTGAGAATTTTACAAAATTTTGTAGGGATAAATGTTTGCTGATGATAAAAAAATTATATACTTAATGTTCTGACTGAAACTGTTTTTGTTTTTTATATTTTGTAATCTAAACGCGAGGACTGTATGCACTGAAATCACTGATTTTTTTAAATTTTGATATGTTTCATAACCTTTTTGTAGAAAATTAATGGGTAATGGCTTGCGAAGTTCTTTTCCTGCAAAAATTTCTAAAAATAAAGTACAGAAATTACTTATTTTTGAAATGTAAATTTAATTTCTTCCAATTTATGGTTTTGACATTTTCATGTAAGAGTTTGTGGGCAAAGACATAAATCAGCATGCTAAAAGAACTGACGTTTGTTGATGTAGAACTACTAAACACAACCTTTTTTTTTTTACATTTAGTGTAAACTTTTGTGCATATGGCCATATTCAATACACCAAAAGAGCTACTTTGTTGATTTCGGTTTTATTCTCTTTGTAACCTATTTTTTTTTTCTTTTTGACATTTCGGATTAACTTATTGTTCCAGAAGGCATATACAATATGCATATAAAAAAATTGGAATTTTGCAAATTTCTGTTTTACCACTTAATTTTAACATTTTATATAAATTCTTTGGGACAGCATGGTATGTAATAGACCAAAATACCTGATCTTAGTTGTTTTTAATTTACAGGCTGTGCCTTGTGAAACTTTAACCCTATTCGGTCCGAGGTTTTTCGAACATATTATGACCGGGGGGGGGGGTCCGCCCCCCCCCCCCCCTCAATAACTTTTCATAGGGTTGTTCAAATTGAATCAAACTTGGCACACTTGTAGTACGTCATAAAAGGAACAAAATGGCAGCATTAAATTTTTGCTTGCGTCAGCACATTTTCTGTGACGTCATCAGAAGCTTGAAATTTGTTAAAAATGACACTATCTGCTTAAAATTTAATTACTTTTGTTCCAGATCGAATTTTTGCATTCTGTTTGCAGTTTCTGAAAGCTAAATGAAAGTTATTTAACATATTTTCCTTTTTTTACGTGGATCATATAAAATATTGCCAAAAATTGCCCGAAAACCCGTTTTTTTTCGATTTTAGGGTAAAATCCGACAAAATCGGGAAATCGGATTAATCACGTGTCCAAATTATGCAAAATGATTCTTCTTAATAAAACAAAGTTGTGTTGCAAGCGGAATCCGCCCCCCCCCCCCCCCCCCGGACCAAATAGGGTTAAGGTGTACATTTTGTGTAAGACAATAGCATGACATATACTGATAGAATTGATTTTTGTTGTTTTAGATGTTATGACTGGAACTTTTTCTGACATATTTGTGTTATTTGTGAGAAAGGACCATACACAGAAGAAAAATTAGATTTTACACATTGCAAGCTGTGTTTTCTATATTTTGTATAAATTCTTACTGGCGAGCACTCTGTACAACATAACGAAATGACTGATCCTTCTCTATTTATATTTGATGCGTTCCAAATCGCAGTTTTTTTTTAATCTTTGGTACGATTTAATGGGTAAGGACAACATGCAAAAAGTCAAAAAATATTTGTTGAATCAGAAGTATATACTTCCTACAACCATTTTTTTTTTTACACTTTGTGAAGCTTTTGTGGTGAAAGGGTGTATGCACAAACAGAAATAGTTTTGGTCAATACAAGGTCCACCAAACGCGTCAATTAAGCTATTAATTCCCATTACGATAAATATTTAGGTCAACTACCAAATTCACCTCTGTGAATATGCCAACGAGACACATAGAAAACGTTTCCAGACGCCGTCTATATGTAGATGGATGTATAGTTTCAGGAGCTCCCTGATTTCACGTATTTATATTTAAGACAAAATTTAAAATTCGCGAAAGCTGAAAATTAAACCTCGTGACTTGGAAACAAGTTGATTTTCTTTCTATTTGTTCTTATCTTGATAGTTTACTAGTTGAGTGTGCCTAGCTAGCTAGCTACTTTTCTAGTTACTGAACTTTGCTAGCTATTAAAATATTTCCATGTAAGCAGTATCACATTATGATGTCTTGAGAGATAGGGAAATGTATGTTCTAGCGCAGTCGCGCACGCGCACGCACAGACGTCACAACAAATCCAGTGCCATGCGGTGCTTAGTGGGGTAAATCCCTAATAGACCGTGTTGAGTCATATACATCAAGGTAAATTCCCTATAGCGTGATGACGTCATCAATGCTGCAAATGAGTCAAAAAATTCTAGCGCATTATACAGGGGGAATTCCCTTATAAAATGCTAATAATCAAACGCATGCGCAGTAAAGATGTGACTGTTGTAAGATAAAATAATAATAATAATAAATGTGCATTAACTGTCAGCAATCAAAATTCGATATATTTGGAAGTGCAGTATTCATGACCTTTATGGCTGGCATTGGTATCTCCCTACCACTTATGGCCCTAACATTAGTACAAGAATCAGGGAGGGAGAAGGAGAATGAACGAAAGATCCAGGGCCTAGAGGATCGTCTTGATGCCTTAATAAATGGATGAACAATGTAAGGACTGTGAATGTATACTTGATGAGTATGACAGATGTACCTGTGGACGGAGACTTATGATAAAAGCTAAAATGCTGTGTTGGTATTGCTACCAGGAGCACATCACGTGTAATGGAGGTAGTTGTGTGTGTTCGAGCAGAAGCAATCCTCGGAGCCTGTTTAAAATTTAAATAAAGGATGCTGAAATTTGGAAATGAGCTTGTGAAACCCCAAGAATTCTACAACTTTGCGACTACCTTTACCGACATCAATGATATCAACGTGGACCACCTGACAATGTCAGGCCCCGTTCCTTCTAATGGAGGTAAGGATCAAAGATATATCGTAGGGTATCATACACGAGACTTTGTGGTAAACCTAAGGGTAAAAACACCAAAAATATGGTCCCCACATGGAGTGAGTCAATACAATACCAGTGCCGTGTCAGCAATGAGTCTTGATTTTGAAGAGTACCCAGATTGGGTTGCCAAATATCGTCAAATCTGGAACAAGATATCCGAGTTGATATCTGAGCAATTGACGACGGAGCCTGTGAAAAAGGACCGTTACATCAATGCCAAACTTAAATACTACAAAGACGCAATCACAACTAAATTCCACGGTATGCCAGTACCCTATTATGAGCCATGCCAAGCCAGTGCTATCCTGGCACTATCATCGGTGTATGTGCAAGGTAAAAACTACTACCCTCAGGTACATATTGTGGAATGTCGGTACAAGGACTTTAAGGCTGAATGGCTGCTTGGTGAGGATTAAAAAAAAAACCTATATTTTATAGGTCTTGTATGACCTATAAAATATACAAAATTAAGGCTTATACTCAGGTGGAGGATCTAAATACCGCTTGCATACTGTGCAGACCGAACGTTTTTTAAAAACTCCTCCCTGCCTTCTTGTCTCCCCCTCACAACGAGCTGAGCACGCTCCCGTTCATTGATGGAGTCAACGATCCTTTTAACACGCTGTCGCATCTGTTCCTTCAATAACATATACTTTTGCTTCTCCCGCGCAATGAGGCTAAACTCATGGTCTTCAATCACCCCATTTTCTACAGCCCTTGAGATGAGATCGACGATGGAGTTCAATTTTGTTTCAGCGAGTAGCCTAATTGCCTCATGTTTCTTGGCTTTCACACCAAGCCGCTTGCCGGCGTTTCTCAGACCTGCCTGTCCAACTCCTACGGCAATCGTGATTCCTCCCATGGCAATACAGAGTGGTGCCCCCAGACCCGAGGCCAACGCCCCGATTCCGACACCTGACGTTACTATAGTAATATCCAATAGTCCGTGATCGCAGTATCGGATCCAGACCCCATGCATTTTAAACTTTTTTGCGAGTCTGTCCCGCTCCTTAATCTCATTTCGCAGATACTGTTCAATATCTTCAATCTTTTTGAGTCTGTAGGCCTGGCCTCCCTCCTGTATAGTATCTTCCGCTGGTGCGCTCGGTAAATTCGGATACAGCTTGGTTAAATCAGCCATTTATTCTATAAGCAGCTGCATCGTTATTCCAGTGAACGAGACATTCTTCTCATGATGATGTTGTCCGTTAGCATGAACTCGAGGCGATCTGTAGAACCTTTTAAGGGTAGATAGATCGGAGTGTCAAAACTCCAGGTCAGCATATCCCCAAGCGTTTAATTCCTTGGTGGGGAGTAAGGCCAGAATTTTAGACTTTTTACCATCTAGCAGGCAGTCGTCTTCATCCAGCTGAGGGCAAACGAGTCAGAGTCGAATATAGATGTCAGTCTTGTAGAAGGAATCATAGTCACCCGCCTGGAAGTCCTTCTTACTGGGATCGTAGGGGAGGCCAGTGAGTTCTTGCAACTTTTTATGAATTACCACGGTATGCCCCGCACTGACACGTAGCCTGCAGAGCCCATTTTTCAGGACAAACAGCTTGATCTTATCCCCTGCCTGACTGTTTACGATAGCCGCCAGCTCCTCAATCTTATACAGGCCATTCATGATCTCAATTCGGGTAACCCTCTGATCGGGCCCCGTTTTACGGATGGCAAAATCATTGTCGCTATAAATATTCAACCACGTAGGTCGAATACTTATCGATTTCAAGGCTATCCTACTATCTTGCCCCAGGTAGTCCTCAAACATCGTGGGCTTTGCAATATCAGTAATATAGAGTTGCTTCATCCCTTTCTTCTTACAAGAAAGGAATGAACATATATTCATACAACCCCAAGACAAGGTACAAATCCAACAGGGGAGAATGGCCACTTGGTGTAACCAACTTGGAGCATCAGGACCTGTACGTGTCTACGGAATCACATATTTCCGTGGCATTCCCTGAATTTACTAAATACCCCATCAAGGTTAAAACAACCGACCTCAATGACCCTGTTATTCAGGGATGGACAAAAGGACAAGCCCTGGACTACTGGAACATCCAGGTGAATTTCGCCACCCATTGCGCAAGCACTGCATTAGGCATCTCCGCCAAGCATCTAACGGGCTCCGTACCCTTTGTCAACTCGATATTTAAATTCCATATCTATTACCATATGCGTCGTATCCTAGCAAGGATGAAGGTACCCATGTCTTAACGATGGGTTTAGTCAGTACAAAAACCCCTACTCAACCTCTGGGTATGCTCGGGTATGTCGCGAATATGGTGCGGACCCTAACGGTCTATACAAGACCAAATCAGTATCGGCATCATTGACTAACGGAAGATGGTGGCCACAGGTTGATGGTGATTGGGCCAAATTCATCATCCCAACAAGTCAAGGTCTGACATCGGAAGACCAAACTAAGCGAGAATATAAGGGTTTATGTGGTCCTATTGCTTGGGTTGCAGGCAGGGGCCAAGGCATCCTAACTCGGGTCCGCTGCGGACAACTACACAGCAAGACAGATTTTAATGCAGAAATTTGAAGCCATGGTACAACGCCAAGAGAATGTGTGGCATGACATTACAGAATTCCAAAACGTGCTTCAATATGCCAGGACGCCAGTGAATTTTGCCGTCATGCCAAGCGTGTACATGCTACCCTCCGATATGAACTTCCGCATAGGCAAAATTGTAGGGTATAACAACAATATTTTGATCGCACCTGCCAATGTCAATGTGGGAGCCCAAGTTGATGTTAATAACAAGCCTATTGTTAAGCATGCTACGCCTCCTATGCATGCCACGGCACCCCCTATACATACCACAGCACCTATACATACCACAGTACCTATACATACCACAGTACCTATACATGCTATACCCCCTATACATACCACAGCACCTATACATGCTATATCTCCAAGGCATACCATACCTACAAAACATACTACGCCTCCTCATCCTCCCGAACAACAACCCCCACAAAACCAACACGAGGATACCAAGGCCGCATTAATCACGACAGGGGTAGGTCTTATTATTGCGTATATATGGCTGAAAAAATAACTAAATATTACACCTTACCAACATAGACCACGACAAACCCAACGGCAGCAGCGATTGCCATGTACAGATGCTTGGCTGCGTATTCGACAACAGTTGCCGCTACCCTCAAAAAGAATGAGACTATGGTACCCATAATCCCAGGTAATGCAGCACCTGCTTTACCTGCCAAATACTTTAAAAATTTACCCAATCGTTCCAGCTGCTTCTCCACAAACCCCTTACCTGCTGCACTTCCTCCAGCGGCACCCCCGGCGGAACCTCCTCCTGTAGCACCTCCTCCTGTAGCTGCAAGTACGATGGTGCTTATCAGTAGACCAATAGCAGAGACTATACTCGCTATGGTGATCCCTTGCTGTTTGAAGAGGATCTTTAGCTTCTCGAGCAAAGACGTGTCATCTCCGGCAATTTTCATTAACGTCTCCTTTATGGTCTTCAGCTGGCTGTAAATTTGCGAGGAAAGTAAGCCGTGTGCATTCTGCGTGGCCTTTTTTTTATCATTCAATTTTTCAATCTTATCCTCAAGCTCCTTGATTTTCCCATCAAGGATATCTTGCTGTCCCTTGGCTGCTCCGGCTTTCTGCTTCTCGAATTCTTTCACCTTACCCCTTGCCTTGTCGATCTCGCTATCGTATGTGATCATCTTGTTTTTCAGGCTTTTCAAGTTACCCCGTATGGTTTGGAGTTCGAGGTTAAGCCCCCTTCTTTCACGTTCAGTAATACCTTCTTCATCAGTGCCACCAAATGAAGTTTCTTCTATAAAGCTATCCGCGGCATCCACAAATTCCTCCATCGATTCTATAGATTGCATCGAAATGCTATCGGCAGCCCTGTCCTTCCCCACAATGTCATCAATCTGTTGCCGCCCTACCTTTGTTGGGTGTAGTGACATTGACATTTGAGGTTATGGCTCCGGACGATCTAAATCCAGCACCTTTTTCCTTGTAAATAAAATCTGTAATATCCACACCCTTGAAATGAAGACGTTCTCCCTCCACCCTAAAATCATCGTAGGGTATCATAATAAGCTTCCCCATCAGCTTCGTATCCTTACTAAGATGAGCGTAGAGGCTATCAACTTTTGATTTTACTATTTTTTCCTATGCTCCTCAAGTCCCGACCATGGGGCACCCTGTTGTTCCCCCTGGGTTGAGGGCCCTGGTGTTGATGGAAGTTGCTGCGTTAATGGAAGTTTTGACGTAGTATCATCGGGTTTATCATCATCCTTCAAAATATCGTGTTCATATCCCGGGTTATCAGCCATTTATTGTAGAAAAATCCCTCCATAATAAATGAGTGCATTTGGAACTACATTGGACCCCTACGCAGAAACGAAGCAGCTTTTTGCCATTAAGGGAAAGCGGCAGCGGGTAAAGGTAAGCCACGTACCTTCCACAATCAACCAGAATGAAGACCTCTATGTTGATATACCCAACCTAGGACAGAATGATGTCATTTTTCCGAGGAGCATCAGGCTACTATTTGACCTGGTGCTTACAGGGACCAACACGAAGCGTACCCTAGTCAGCAACATAGGCAAAAGCCTGGTGCGAAATCTACGCATCACCTTGAATGGCAACGAGGTGCAGAATATCAGCGACTACAACAAGCTCGCGGCCTACAGAGACTTGTGGCTGCCTAAGTTTGATCGGGAGAACAATCTCATCCTAGAGGGAATCAACCCCAATGATGGTACCATCAGAGCCCTGCAGGTAAAGGCTACTGAGTACGTCGGGACTGATGAGGAGAAAGCCATTGCTGCGGCGTATGGTAATACATTTTGCGTCCCCCTTGGTAAAATGTTCGAACTAACAAGGGACTTACCATACTATCAAGCGGGATTATACGACAGATTACAGTTTGTCCTACATTTCGCTTCGTACGGTGACGTGATCAAGGATGTGGGTACGGCAGCCGTGGGAAGTATGGCAGCCAAGGCAGCCGACGCCACCTACAAGATAACAAACATTTCATTGGAGTTTGACAAGGTCAGCCACGAGGGCCTGGCGAGTGCTATGATGTCCCGCTATGCAAGATTGGCTTTGCCCTATGAACGGATACTTTGAAGTAAGGTGGTAACTATGAAAAAATCGGATACCAGCTATAACCTCCAGATCGATACCCCTGCCAAGAGTCCTAAGGGCGTCTTGCTACTGTTTGTAGACCCTTCAAAAGTGAAGGCTTACTCAGGTGCCAACGAGGTGTTCTACAACCCTAAGATTGAGAAGGTATCCATCACTGTGGAGGGCGAGCCCAACGAACTGTATTCGCATGCCATGCTTGGTAAGGATCATTTTGAGGGGGTTGCGAACCTCCTCGGGGGCCACGACTCGGAGGTAACGATTGGCCAATTCCTGACAGAACGATACGCCCTGTTCATCGATTTTCGAGCCTCTCCTGATCCTATCCTACATGGTTCCGGAAGACCCCTACAAAGGCTTAGTGATGGGATAACGTTGCACATGACAAAAAAGGCTGACGGCACCGGGGATCTACGGTGCTATGTCTATTTGCTAATGGATGCGCAGTTGAATATCCTAGATGGCCGTTATCATTCTGTGAAGTACTAGTGACCATAATTTGTATTTGTCCCCAGAGGCAAATACAAATCAATATGGAAGAAAACAAGAGCTGCACGCAATGTAAGCACTATCTTTCTTTGGACAGCTTTAGGATCAAGGGGAATTGTCAAACAACAAAATGGTGCATCAAATGCCTGGATAAAAAGAAACAGCGGCGTGCCAAAAACAAATGCCCCCATCAAAGGGTGAGGGCATATTGTAAGGATTGTGGGGGAAGTCAAATTTGCCCCCATGAAAAAGTGAGGGCCTACTGTAAAGAATGTGGGGGAAGTCAAATATGCCCCCATGAAAGGGTGAGGGCTTGCTGCAAGGAATGCAAGGGCAGTCAGTTTTGCCAGCATGAACAGAGGAGGTCTCAATGCAAGGACTGTGGGGGGGGGGGTGAGATTTGCCCCCATGATAGACGGAGGGCTCTCTGCAAGGAATGCAAGGGCAGTCAGATTTGCCCCCATGACAGACAGAGGGCTCTCTGCAAGGAATGCAAGAAGGGCAAACAGTCGGACGGAACCAAGGGCTGCTCAAAATGCAAAAAAGTGTTAACCCCAGACATGTTCAAGATTAGTGGGAACAGCCGGACGAAGAGTTGTATCAAATGTCTGGATAAAAGAAGGCGTCACGGGAACGTAACAGATGCCCCCATCAAGGGCGGAGATTCCAATGTAAGGAATGTGGGGGAAGTCAAATATGTCAGCATGAAAAAAGGAGGGCCTATTGTAAGGATTGTGGAGGAAGTCAAATATGCGAGCGTGAAAAACAGAGGGCTTCCTGCAAAGACTGCAGGAAGAGCAAACAGTCAGAATAAATACGGTTTCATTCTGTGGGGTAGTAGACCACAACTCGTGTTTGTCCCTAAGGGCAAAAACGAGTTAATATGGAAGGGAAATGGAAATGCACCCAATGTAGATACTTTTTATCTTTAGAAAATTTCAAGATCAAGGGAAATGGTCAACTAACAAAAATGTGCATCAAATGCCTCGCTTCCAACAAGGCGTCAAAGGATCGTACCAAATGCCCGCATCAAAGGCAGAGGGGTCAGTGCAAGGACTGTAAAGGGAGTCAGATTTGCAGGCATGAGAAATTGAGGTATCGCTGCGAGGACTGCAAAGGCAGCCAGGTTTGTAAACATGAAAAGATTAGATCCATCTGTCCAATTTGCGACCCTTCTGGACATTTCGCTTCTGTTGTACGCGGTAGAACCCGCAAAGCCCTGAAGGGAAATAAGGAGCTCAGTTCCCGGGAGTATCTCGGGTGCGATATGGCTACGCTGCGGGCACATATTGGGGCCCAGTTTTCTGAGGGTATGACCTGGGACAATTATGGTAAGGAGTTGCACATTGATCATAAAATACCACTCAAGTATCGAGAAAATGGAGATGCTCCGTCGCTTGCTGAGGTTGCTGGTAGATTGCACTACGCCAACACCCAACCCATGTGGGCGAGTGAAAACATGGCAAAAGGCAACCGTTTCGTCTCAGAATAAAATGGCAACTCTTGCGATAATGGCAGGGGGCGCGTTAATCAACGCCCTAGCATTCAGTGGCACGAACTATCTATTTAGCAAACTTTCGGGACACGGAGAAGCGGAGCGGAAAAGGCATGACGAAGCCATGGAAAAACTACAAGCAGCCCAGGCTCAATGGGTGCAAGATCGACAGGCAAAAATCGATTGGTTCAACAAACAGCGGCAATTGCAACTACATGCTGGGAAGAGCCTGAGACAATTGGACGATGATATGTACAAATATTACATACATAGCTTCAAACAAGAAAGCCCCACAGTTATCCCATTTTTACACGCCTTCAAAAGTTGCAACAAGATGGGGAATTGACCTTCATTGTTGGCTCCCTATCTCTGCTAGGCTTCGCGGCATACAGGTATTTGTAAGAACGTTTTTTGACATGTATAATAAACATGTCAAAACATATTGTTACCGATGAGGAGGCGGAAAAACTAAGTAAAATTTACTATACCCCAGAGCATCTGTGGGGCAGAAGAAAAGCTATCAGACTGCTCCCGAAGGAGAGCGGCCTATCCAAAAAGAAGGTTACCCACTGGCTGAGTAGACGACTGATACACATCAAAGGCCCTAAAAAGATCGATTATCCACACTTCACCATTACAAAACCCAACGAAATGCATCAGTTTGATCTGCTGTACATGCCCCATGATCGGTTGTATGGCAATACGTACAAGTACATCCTGACAGGCATTGACGTTGCTTCAAGGTACAAGGTAGCTAGGCCATTGCGTACCAAAAAAGCCGGCGAGGTCGCGGATGTGATCAAAGACATCTACAAGGCAGGGTCTTTGCGATACCCCAAGATTTTTCAGTGTGACAATGGTTCTGAATTCAAGTCATCAAATGTAACCAGGCTGCTGGAGGACAAGGGGGTGGAAATCAAGCGGGCTACTACCAAGTACCACCATACTTTCACAGCCTTTGTAGAGTCTTATAACAAGGTACTCGCGGAAAGGCTCTTCAAACCCCAAGATGCGCAAGAGTTGGTCTCCGGGGAAACTAGTACCATTTGGGTGAAAAACTTGTATGCTATCGTCAAAGGTCTCAACAATACCATGACCGCCATGATTGGCCTAAAATCTAACAGGGCGATTAAACTCGAAGAGGTACCACTTGCAAAAAGTCAAGAATACCCCGGGGAAAAACCCTTACTTGAGGATGGTTTGTACATTTACCTCTTGCAGCCAGGGGAGGACCATGCTGATTCGAAAAGGCGCGCAACCGACGCCGTTTGGATCAAACATACTTACAGGTTGGATCGTATAGTATCAGGTAGTCGTATTTTATACTATTTAAAAGACGGTCCTGAAAGAAGCTTTGTTGCGGAAGAACTGATGCTGGTTCCAGAGGACGTTCAGATACCTCCAGAGCAAGGATTGGTAAAATGCTTTCACGAGTTCATCTAGGGCATCCAGATCTATTTCGTCATCCTCGTCATCATCTTCATTCGGATCCCTTACATAGTCCAAGGGATGTTGGGTGTAGAACGGGTATCCATAGACGATGCCTTTGATGACATTGGGTTCATTTTCCAAATCAATATCAATCAATCGTCTATCTGGTATGGGAAAGTTAAGGATATTGCCTATTCTTGCCAAGTCAGCCAAATCTGATAGCTTCAGGTCCTTGTCTTTGACGACCTCGTAACAGATCATACCATACTTGTTCTCCTTAACCGCAACGATATTGAGCCCTAGACGTTCAATATTATCCTCTAAATCCTCGTCGATCTCGCTTCTTGCAAATGTACCCCATGCTTTTTCGCCTATCCTGTGTAAAAGGTCGTCATCAGTAGGGTATTCAAAACCTTCGTAGTATACTCCACATCGATACCTAAAATTTTCTAGGCAGGTAGGGCAATATCCAGCCACTGACCCTGCCTTGATACAACAGTGTAGCACGGGTACCTGGATATCGTAGTTGATTGTAAATTGAATTTGTTTTATGTATGCTTCCATCTTTTTGATATTTCACTGGCTTTTAACATACACCCAAAAGGGTCAAAAATGACATCCCATAGGGAGGGGTGCGGCTGCCGCACCCTCTATTGGGGCCTCTGCCGCACCCTCTATTGGGGCCTCTGCTATATTTAGATATTTTTTGTGGTCCTGATAAGCCACAAAAAATACTCATTCGGCGAGCTCCAGGAGACGTTCATGTGTGTAGTGTTCGCCGAGCCTAAAATGTCTGACCCTCTCTGGGTTTACCTCGATACATCCACGCTCCCGAAGCCAGTTGTAATGGACAATAGAATTCGGGGTCTCTGCCAGTACCACAATCTCACCTTTGGGGTAGTCAACAAGCTTGTTCCGAATCTTTTGCGCACATACCCCTGTTGGCCACAGATGGCCAGGTGTGGCCAGGGATCGTCGTTGTTCTTCTGGATAATTACCATACTGTTATCCTTCCCAGGATCATCGAGATGGGGCACGGCACGTTGCTGTAGCTCCTCAATTTCATACCCCAACATCACGAGCTGTTTGTCTCTATCGTCAAAGTCATCCCCAAGGATCGCCATGGCAATATCCTTATCCTCAAGGGTTTGACGCTTCTCCTTGAGTTCATCACCGAGCAAGGCCAGGGCCCCATCCCTGTCCTCTAGGGTATGGCGATGCTTCTCAAGCTCACCATGTAATTTTTTAACACCTGTCCGGGCAAGCCATTTGATTAACCCTACAGCTTTGGGCTTTCTGGAACGACGCACAATCTCCAATGCATCGTCCAATGTCACGAAGGCATCATGGCTATTTTGGTCCCCCTTTGGGGGTTGGTTAGTAACCAAGTTCATCTCATGACGTGCAAGGGTAGGAATATCCCGATATGACTCGGCAATCTTTTTAATACCTAAAAATCTACCAATATCGGCACGTTTGAACATAGGTTGATTTTGTTTGCTGGACACGGTTTCAATGACTCCTGCGTTGAACATAAGCTGCGACATCTTTCTATATACTAATGCTTGGCCAGGGGATTTCACCTCGACGCTTCACCAAGGCCGTAGTTTTATGGACCACATCGATCCATAAAACCATGGTAGGGTGTTCACTGTCTAATATAGCGATAAATTTTGTTAATGACGTGAAAAATGGAGAAATCGGGGGTATCAGGGTTATATCGTATAAAGGTGCATCCCAAGGCTTGCTCGATATGTTTTTGTCTCTTTACCTCATAACCTATATCCCTATCGGCATGTCCAAATTCATCACATTCGATAGCCAATCCGTACCCCGGGAAGTACATGTCTATCCTATATCCATCAACATAATGCTGCATCACCATATCTTCACCATCAAAAGCGGTGCGGATGTTGTTAAGGGTGCCTTCCTCCTTCGATAAAAGCTTTATCTTTTGAATTTCTATGCCACAACGCTCCACAATTTTAATAGCATCCAAGCTCTTGCATCGCATCAAGATTTCCATAACATCCTCGGCGGTAACGAAGACGTCATGCGGATTTTTCCCTCTTCCTAGCATACCAGCCTGGGATGATCGCGAAAGTTCATTTCTGCCTTGTCCTTTAATATTTCTATATGTTTACGAACCCCCCAAAACCTCCCCAGGCGGGCACGTTTGAAATGAGGCTGATTTTGTTCATCATATAGGATTTCTACATGTGGGGAAAGCACCATAGCAAGCTTTTCCAAAGACATCGTTTTTGTTATATCTTAGGGTACCCTTTTTACATAGTCAGTCGAGAATCTTCCAGGCCCTAGGGTGTTCCAACCTCACATAGAGGCATGCATGCTTGGATTTTTTCAACTCGGCCTTGATATCATCCAAGTCCGAAATCATGTTGGTTTCGTCGTCTATCATCTTCATGTCACTCCTTTCGTGAGGATACCACAAAAACAGGGCTTTCTTTTGCCTCCTCAGGTTCTTAGGTAAGGCAGTGTAGCTCTGCGTGAGTAGCCATAAACTGTGCCTGCGATGCCTACCACTGATAGCTAATTCAAGTAGTGGTTGTCGCCGCTTATCAAGGCTCTCGTCGGCTATCATGTCGTCGACGACAAACAACGTCTCCTCGCCCGCCAGTAATGAGGATAATTTCTGAATCCATTCAAATAGCTCATCTTTAGGATCGATCATAAAGACATAGGGGTCTTTCCAGAGCGATGCCCTTTCCAAATAGGTGGTATTCCATCGTATAGTAGGGCACAACACGACTATGTTGCAGTAGTGCTTTTTATACTCATTTCCAAGCAGGTTTAGGACAAGCTGCGTTTTTTCGCAACTTGTCGGCCCCGTAAAAATACAGGTATGGAGTTCAAGGACCACATCTAACATTTATTGATAACCCCATTTCCTGTTATCAATTTTGGGGTACAGGGCGGCACAGGCAGAACAGATCAACACACCACCGTGATAGATCACCAAAGACCCCCGGCAGGAAGGGTAGAGCTTGGTATTCAGGGTATTGTATTCGAGGGGTAGAGGATCAAATACTTACCCTCTAGGCACCGCAATACCCTGCGATACATTTTAACAAGCAGTGCTTTTTCCGGGCTCACAGGTGGTCCTCCGATGAGTTCAGCGTACTGGTGTATAATGTCGAATGTCAACAGGGTATAGAGAAGTAGGTAATTCTCATCCTGTTGAAACCCTCTAATCTCCCTATCAATGGCAAGAGGATCTACTTCGTATTCGATAACAGGGTCCTTACATTTGGTACGCCGCATCTCCTTCGCCCTAGCCAGGCAACCTATACAACTTCTTGTGCTACTATTACCCCTAATTTTAAACATCTCAGGAGGAAACACTTTTTTACATTTGTAACATTTTGAATCCATTTATTACCTTGACTGTTCGTGCAATACCCTGGCCTCCAGATTGATTTCTATCTCTCGTAGAGAGATAGAAATTTTAATAGGCGGTCTATTTTGGTTTCGGGACTATGGATGCGGGTAGCCACCCCTTCTTGATGGCCATTTCACGACTTGCTCTACCTGCAGCAAAGTACGCCGTGATTTTGAGGACGTCATTCATGTCCATTTTTGCAGAGGGTCTCGTTATGCCCAAGAATTTCTTACCTGCCATGGCATAGGCAAAGGTGAAACTAAGGTCTACAACGGTTTCTTACAACATGTCTAAAATCTCCTTTTCTTTTGGGGTTACGTTGCTTGCTGACATTTATTTAGTGTCATTTTTTTTGAAAAAATTTTATAACATTTTGAACATAGAGATATTTGGATGAGTTTTGCCCTGTTTCCCCTGCTGAGGCTCTGGTGTGGGGTTTTGAGATTCTCCACCATTTTTGGAGCCAAATCTGTACCATACCCCAATCCCTATCGCGAGTGCGGCAAGCGTACCTACGCCATAAATGTAGACATTATCCATAGACTGTACGGAACTGGTCCCAGAAGAGGCTTTGACTGTAGGCTCTACAGTACCCTCTTGTTGTTTCATTTCTTCCTTTCTTTTCTTCATCAGTGCCGCTAACTTGTGCCCCTGCGCAACCCTTCCGGGATGCTTTACTGGCTTTGTAATTATTCGCTCTTCTTGTTTCTCTTCCTCAGTCATTTATCTAATAGCCCCGAAGAGCAATAAGATGTATCACTTCCTTTTTACTACAAGATGGATAGATAGACCTTGATCTTCAAGGATCTACAAGGTCTCCTTTATCCCTTTGAGTATAGCCTCGGGGGTATTTAGATCCCTCTCAAAGTATCTCACGAACTTCCTAAAGGTCATGGGTTCTTCCTTTTGGAGCCCAAGCTTTCGAAGCCGGTTCCATTCAGCAAGTCTCTTGCCAGCGGCAACCCTTCCCGGATGCTTTTTGTTTACTTCAACTTCCGTGGTCTCGGGCTGCTGCTGATTGATGATAACACTACACACGCTGCTCATCTTTGTTCTCCTTGGTATCCACCTCCTCCTGTTTTTTGCTCATATGCCTAGCCATATGCCCCATCACCAAAATTGGGGCTAGGCACCTGCCGATTGTGCAGTACACCAGAATGCCAAGGTCTGTCATGGCGTCCCGTATAATGGGGTCATCCTCGATATCTTTTCGGAGGCCCTCAACGCTATCAATGTCCACAAAGTTCCCTACCATGTTCGCGTATAGGCTGACTACGTGGGTAGTCAACGCTTTTGCAGTTTTCTCGCCCTTCTCCTGAAGCTCACGTTGAAGGTACTCGGCATGTACCTTGTCGATGGCTTCATCAGGGGCCTTGTCAATAAACCCCTCAGTACATTTTTTGGGTAAGAGATGCCCCTTGCCCTTACGCAGGGCCTCTTTTAAAGCTTGGCGTTGATCGATGGGTTTCTCTATCTGTTCATATTCTGTAAAGGCATTGTCGAATACTCGTGCAAGATCAGACATCCTCTTTATTGTACGGCGATATCGAAAAAAGCAAAACGCGATCAGGGCATACGGTAGAAGTATAGCGATTAGTAAACACACCTCCATTTTATTCCCCGGTAGACACCAGGCGGTAATGACCCCTGGCAAGTGTGGTAATCTGATCAGGTTGAACGATCCGTTTATCGTCTGCCCTGTTAAGCGCTAACTTCGATACCTCTTGGGTGTAGACCTGATGCCTCCTATTTTGAATCAAGACTTGGCTTTTGTAAATATCAACGCCATCCTGGAGGCATCGCCGATAATCGTCGAAGGTGATGGACTTTTTAGTCACGCATCTCTTCACGCCCTTGGCTTTGCGATCACCGCCCTCTTTTGTAAGGCTCTTATAAGCATATAGCTTGGCCCTCAGGGTGATGAACTCGGTCATGACCTTCCCTGCAAGCTCGTCTTTCATCAGGCCAACCACCTTCTTGTTTTTTCCTATGGGGAGAGGCCTGTTATCGTCCTTGCTATAGGCACTCGTATCGAAACGGGTCTCAACATCCTGTGCGATATCCCTGTAAAAGTCCTCCGTTCGTATATGGTACACAAAGCTGTCCGTATCCATATAATAGAGCTGCAGCTTGCTACCATACTTCGGCTGGCGGAGATGGTGTAGAGGTAGCGCATTCGGCTTGTAATTATATGACTTAAAGTTCGAGTCCCCACACCGGCGCACTTTAAATGTAGTGTTGGCAGCCCATTTGGTGCCATCTACTGGACGCTAACCGGCTTGTGTAAAAGGTAAGCAAATTAGAGCAATGCTATATATTTTTGGCGGAAATGTCACAGTTACAGTCGGAGGGGATGAAGAGGCAGCCATTAGGACGGTATCCCTAAGGAGTTTGAAACTTCCCGTTACTTACTTACTTGCTTATTAAAATTCGTAAAATTGTAAACGTTTTGAGTCCAAGAAAATATATTTCAATTTTTTTATCAGTCGCAGAAACAGTCATATAAAGTAGTTGTGGGAAACCACAAATATGTCGTAACATTTTATAAAAGTAGAACCAATGATGGAGATTATAAAGCATTTATGTCGGTTATAAAAAACACGAAAACAGATTTTTTCATTAATAAATGTTTTTGGGGACACGGGTGCGAATTTAGTGCTAAATTTATCTGATCACATGTGACCAGGTACTTGTGTGAGGTACTTACAAATGACACTTTATATAAATGCGGATAATGCAAATGAAAGGCGTCCAAACAGTGTTAATCAGTTTCAATTCCTCCGTCCTTACCTTATAGTTGATATGACGGAACATAGTGCAACGAACAATCGCGATCGAAACAATTTTTAAATATACATTGTAATGTTCGACGTACATTCTGTTTTTAAATTGCTTAAAAGACCTACACATAACTTTTTAGACAAAACAATTTTAGAAACTCACCTAGTTAATTCTATTAAATATTGACATCTCTAAACAAAAGCATCAAACTAGGCATTTAAATCTTCTCTTAAAGGCTATATAAAGCAAGTGTGCATCTGTTGATTCAATCAAACTTACATGACATAAACTTACATAAAGTAGGATAGAATCAGAGAAAACGTTTTTCAAGACAAAATGAAATTTTTTAACAAATCAGGTAAATATCCGTTTATTTCCCGTTCTCAAGTGTCATGCAATAAATTATTGTTTACTTTCCTTTGTTGCTCACATATGGTGCAGTAAGATTATATTGGTAATCTTTCCCTCGCTACATTTAGTTTTTTTTATACGTCATTTTTAATTTGTATGCTTATCTTTCAGGTTCAACGAAACAAACAAAATCCTCAAAAACCAAACAACAAACAACAACTAAAGTGAAATGTGTCACAATTGTTAATTCGTCGGGAAAGCAATTCAAACTAAAATAAATGCATCGAGATTTTGTGCATTTGTGGAAAACACATGCAGTTAAAAACTTTGTCAAAAGAGTAAAGACAAGGATGAGTTTCTCAAACAAGTATATATAAATTGCAAAGAGAATACTCGTTGGATGAAAGTCGGATTAGTTGGATTGAAGAGACTAATGTTGCTTCAAAACATCGATCATAGTACAAGGACATTGACTCAAGCTAGTGAAACGTTTTTTAAGAAAATGTAAAATTTAAATGTACAAGAATAAGATCTCTAAATACGAAATTTATTTTTACTCCCACTTGTCATGTTACATACTTTATCTAGACACATGTTTATCTTTATATCAACAGCTAACTAATTCTAAAAAATCTGGCCAAATCTTAGTATCGTTTGTTTATTTTTTAAAAAACATTTTTTCAGGTTGTTTGTCTTATATCCAAAAATCCATCCAATTATGATAAAATGTTCTGGAAATTGCAGGAAACCTTCGCATTAAGCTTTCAAAAGATAACGTTCACAAATGCGGAAAAATTATATAGCCATAAGTTATATAGCCATCGCATTTGCAAAAAATTTATATTTATCTATTAGAGACGCGCCTGCTTAATGCTTAGCTCCCATACCTCCCAGAGCCTAAGAAATTAGATAATAATTGAGACCACCCCTTAAATGTCTATGAAAACCTTACAATGGAAAATATTTAACTTCGGTTAGGTTTAAAACTTGCAACATGACTTTATTTTATCAAGAAATGTTGACATGTTGCTACCCTTTTATCCGAATTATTTTATTCGGAAGTCGGGAAATCGCATTTTATATGTTAAAACCGTAAAATATATTAATAACTTTTATATGGCTCTCGAAGTCTTTAAAGAAAATGTTACAATTCGTTCAGAACATTTGGCACAACGACAGTTTTAATACATTTTTCAAAGTTGATAAAAACCATTCCAATGCCAATATACCTCAGTCGAAAGGCTGCGAAAATGCCAGTTCTCTGTATACATAGGTACGCTAAGCATCGTTTAGAATTTCTTAGTGACACTATTTACTTTGCCTGAATTACCAAATAATCATGTCAGGTCCCATTAAATTCCTAAATATTTAAAAAATGGTCAGGCTGAGATCAGCATCAATTACCGCCGCAGGTGAGTTTTGACAAGTTCAAATTGTGTAAGAAACATTGTATAGATGTATAGAAACATTCTAATTAATTGCGGACTTTGAACTTTGTGGTTCTGTGCCAACACTTTTATTTTACTGATTGTAGAACTAAAGTATATGGAATTTAGGCATATAGTGGTAATTTGTACAAATCTCAATTTTTTGATGGTGTCATATAAGCAAATAACAGTTCTGCTATTTTTTTAATTTTAGCACATGCTATAATTGTACCAAGCTTGATTGCATTTGGTAGAGACTATCAAAATTCTGGAGGTGTCATAATATCTTAACACATTTTAATCAACATACCTTTATCTGTTTAAATTGCTAAGCTTTCCTCTGATATACATACATGTATTTTCCTGCAAAGGAGCCAGTAATTATTTTCTTACCAAACAGGTAAATCTTCAGTAAAATTTTATTTCATAACCGTTTATTTCAATAATAACCCTATAATAACTGTTTATGAGGGCAACACCGGAGATTATTGACCGACGTTAAAGTATTGGCCGAGCTTGCGAGGGCAATACGTGACAGAGGTCAATATTCGAAGGTATTGCCCGAAATAAGCAGTTATTATATGGATTATTATCTGGGTACTGCATTTTACGACAAAAAATATAAATATTATAAGCAGGATGTAGAAACGATGTCTTTATAGAAACTATTCCCACATGGAACGTACATTCAAACTAAATTTTTTTTTTTTTTAAATCGAATATCGTGTAAACATTACAGGTTTTTGTTGTAGCTACAAAATAGAATTATTTAAAAGATAAAATAAAGTTTCACTTCTGTTTCGCGTTTTGTTTACTTTTTTCCGTGTTTATTTACATTTAATGCTACCATATTTAAACTTTAAACACGGTTGCTATGGTAGCGGGCAATACCGTGGAATATTGCCCGCTATGGCGTAAGTTCCAACCAATCACATTGCGCGATTTTCGAAAATATCGATGCCGCCCTTTTACCCGGGTAATAATCTGCAATATTTCTAAGAAATTTAGTATCTGCTACTTGTAATAAAATAGGAATTTAATAGTAAAACCTTCTAGCCATTTGATGATGAAACATATTCGCTCACTTTCCGTGTTACAACTGGAAAGAATTTGACATCTAAACAATGATAGGCGAAAG